>PVIW01003953.1:0-148901 GCA_004026585.1 Noctilio leporinus
TTTTGATTTCTGGATATTGACTTTATACCCAGCTACTTTGCTAAATTTGCTTATTAGGTCGAGTAAGTTTTTGGTGGAGCCAATCGGGTTTTGTATGTACACTATCATATCATCTGCAAATAATGACAGTTTGACTTCCTCCTTTCCAATTTGGATACCTTTGATTCCTTTTTCTTCTCTGATGGCTATAGCTAGAACTAAAAGTGCTATGTTCTTAAGGACTCTATTTCTCATCATTTCATTTGGTGAGACATCTTGGGCATATAACACAACCTTTTAATTTCTTTGGAAACTCCTCTTAGGTCCAATAGAACCAAAGAATATTCCCTAGAGTCTGGTCCAGGCTAATTTAGTCCTGAAAGCCAGGGCCAAAGGCACCAAATCCAGCCTGCATATCCAAATCCATCTTTCCATAGCAGGTTTCAACAACCTGCAGATTGGAAGTGAATTTCTGAGCTCACTGCTTTGCATCCTCTTCTCTGGGTTGCCCCTGAATATTGAATCCCTCTGATGGGTCTTAAAGAGTTTCAACAACCCCGTGGAGAGCCCCAGAATAGTGCAACTGAAGAAAACCTCAGATATCAACTTGTCTCTGCAGAAGAATACCCTACAATGGCTTCCCATCACCCTCGGAATGAGGTCAAAATGCTGATCCCATCCTGTACAACCCTCCACCTACCCTACATTTTCTTCCATGTGTTATAATCCAGTCTCAACCTCTGTTGCTGCAGAGCTGTCATGAATGCTAGTTGTCTGAAATGTCCTCCATCTCATCCCACCCCCATCTTTTCCTGTCCCAATACTCTTTATCCTTCAGTCTCAACCTGAACAACTCTCCTCAAGGAAACCCCTGCCTCTTCCCACAACACTGTATACTTCCCACTTCCTAAAATGCATCACCTTACAATTATTGTTTTAATATTAGTCTTGCTATCCTATAAATCCAAAAGGACACAAGTTGTGTTTGATTTATCCTCATAGCCTCCCAACTGCCTAGCACAAATCTTGGCACAAAGAACGCTAAATGAACAATTGTGAAGTTAGATTGAACTATCTTCTCTACCTCCTCACGTTACATGGGAACCTGAGGGGGACCCAAAGCCACCATGCCTTCTGGGTTGCTACCAAGAATTAGCATCCAGGTCTCCCGATGAACAGTCCCAGGGTCCTTCCCATCCCTTTCTGATAGTCCTCAATTCCCATTTGTCACATCTCTGCACTTAAACAAGATTGATTCTGGGCATGGGTCATGATTTAGTTTAGTTTAGTTAGATTTAGTTAGACATCTACCTTTACCCTTCTGCATGAGGATAAACTGGGAAGACTGCTACTCCTCAAATCTATTATGGACATGCTGGGACTCTGATTGGAATGTCACACAGCTAAGCACATGGTTAGCATGTAGGAGCACACCCTACCCCTGCCACTTTGTTCAGCACCTTGGACAAGTAAATGCCACAGGACTACATCCCTTCAGTGCAACCATTAAAATGGCCTTCTTTCCCCAGTGAGAAAACATCCCAAATGAGTGCAAGGTTCCCTTCAGTGGTGTCATTTTCAGTGAAGCTTGCCTGTGTCGTTTGCAGTGAGGGATTCATTGGTCAGACGTATTTTCTAGGAATGTGCACAGTGGAAACCTTTAGAGAGGTACTCGGAGCTGCCAGCTAGCCCAAAATTTAACCCGCTGTATTAGCTGTAATGATGGTAGGCAGCTGCTGAAAGGACAGGAGAACCAGGAAAGCAAGAGAATGCCAGCCTTGTACCTACTCACTTGCATGAAATTTTAACAATCACCCTAGTGCTGGGCTTAATATAATGACAGCATTAATAATCTTTTCCAGATTACTAAAAACATCTTTAAACTCCTTTAGATAATGAAAGCATCTGAAAAGACTATTCAATAAACCTGTATTATTTAAACTACGATAGTGGAATTTTCTCATCACTTTTCATTTTATGTGAGGTGGGGCGATAGAACATCATTCTAGGGATAACTTTCGAAATAATTCCTCAATTGGACAGTGTCCTAGGTGAATCCCAGAGAATGGTGACAGTCTTTTTTAGGAGGTACTGAGTAATACAGGAATTCTCAACTCTACAACCAAAGCCATCAAAAGTAAATTAGGACTTAAAAGGGGGGGGTCATTATGAAGAGCCCCAGATTCACACTCATCCCTCTGATGAGTTATAGCATGTCGTCCGCAACAGTGACTCTGTTACAAAGCCGCTGCTGCCATATCTGCCGTACAAATTACAGGCTTTGATCCCAACTTGCCCGTTACAACGGAGAACTAGGTTTGCTCTTTATATTTTATATCTCCAAATGTTTCAGAGCGAAGAGATGAGAAAGTGTATCGAATCCTTCAGTTCACTCTTTATCCGTCTCTAAATGAGATCTTAGGACTTCCGGTGCTTGCCTCGCCTTTTATCCAGCCTGCCGAGTGACTCATCTGCAAGCACAAATTACCTCGCTAAAGTATTCTTAGGAGAAATAATTAGCCACGTGCCCCTCCTCCACACGCTCGCCCTCATTCCTCGAGAGGCCCAGATGCCTGACATAAATCATTTAGTCCTGAGCCCTCGCACACACCTTTCCCACCGGATTCCGTAATTGGCAAAGTAGTTGCCAACTGGGTTTAAAGTGATTTGAAATTGTTTTCCATCCAGTCTTGCTGATAGCAAAAGGTTTCCCCTTTACCTCAAGCATGAGTTACAGTAACATGATTGAATGTAACCAGTTATTCAGTTCCAGCTGTGATTCTGATACAGTATAGACAATATGAATTCCCCAGAGCCCAGTGAGGCCATCTCAATGGTCCGTTTAAATCCAATTCAATTAGACTCACTATGGTTCTTAGACTTTCTTAGGTATGTTTGCAGCAGCCCTCAGGGTTGAATGTGAGACTGGTATTCATCTAGGACTTTTAAATTAGGTCTCAGGTGTCATCATTCTAAATGAATTATTACGGTGGAGTGTTCGCACTGCTGTAGCTGAAGTTAGGTTAGCATCTCCTCCCAACCATTTTAATCCGCTGTGGAACGGAACTTGTCATGTAAGGTCTCTGCCACAGAGTGACTCTTTCCTTGAAACCTAGTTTTTAAAGTAATTGGTCTACCAAGTAAACACTGTAATGCATGTTTTTTGATAGAGAAGGGAGAAGACCACCTTAATTAATTTTGATTTTTTTTTTTCAAACACATGAGCTTGTTTTACTCTGTAAATGAGCACCTGGAAAAATACTTAATAGTGAATTTTCTCACATTGAATAGTTTGAGCCTTGAATGCATCCCTAGTTGAGGGAGGGAGCAGGGCAAGGCAGGGGAGAAAAGTCAGACCCAAAAGGAAAGTTATTGTATTGGGAAGCTTTCTTTTTTTTCAAAATGTCCTATTGTCTGCCTCTATAACCTCTACTTCTGGAGCCTGAACTAACCTTTTCTTCTTCCTTTTAATTTCCTGGTCTGTAGACGAGCCCCAGCCATGACACCGGCAAGCATGTGGCAACATCAGTCAGGGGGCAGCTATTTCAGACATGTTGAAAAGGACACGCTCATTTCCCCATGCTACAGTTGCCTAACAAACTATAGCTTCAAGCATCGTGACAGTGACATTCATACCGTAGGAGAGTGATCAGCCAGCCTCACAGAGAAAGCACCCTATGCATGTGTCATCAATACAAAGCGCATGCTGGGGAGAAAATAAAATAATTGCAGGACCTACTTGTCTTTATTCAGGCAATTCAGACACTGTGGCAGTGTTCCAAGCCCCCAAAACCAAGGGGTGGCACTAATCAACCTCACTCTGGAAATATATGCAAGAGAGGGTTTAAAATAACAGCCGTGAAATTCAGAACAAAGCACCAACAGGTGAGCAGATTAAATGGGGCACTAATTGGGTAGTATATAAATCAGAAACGCAAACTATGAACATATTCAGGGGTTATTGTTCATTCCCTGAAAAAGAAAATCCAAACTGGCAAGTTGACAGATATTTCTGTATGCTATTCCTGTGACTGTTTTTATGAAGTATAAAAAAGGAGATGATATTTTAGCAGTTATATATGATCAATTTGAGTCAGATACACAAACTGGAAAGTTCAGATCCTCTAACTACTCAGGATACGTAAACTAAGCAAAGAGACTATAATGCTCTATCCATATACAATGCTAAGTTTATTTCTAGTTATCACCATAAAATCTTAAGCAAGACCATTATAGCCCTCAGGGCTTACCTATTAAATACAAGGGGGCACCCAGAAAAATAGCTGGAATTTATTTATAAAAAATTGTGTATTCTTACATGTTTAAACTAGTCACTTTCAGAGTACTCTCCATTTGAGGCAATAGTCCTATTGAGACTTTACTGCTTAAAACATTTTTTGAACTTGTTGATTTTGATGACTTTCAATGCTTCTGCCATGTCTTGTTTCCATATCAGCACAATGTTTTCCTTTGAGGTCATTTGTCATCTGGACAAACAAACAAACAAACCAAGTCCCTCGGGTAAATAAGGAGGGGGCACAGGGTCATGCTGGGGGTGGTTTTGGGTCGAAAACCTCAGAACACTCAATGCAGTGTGGGCAGGTGCACTCGAACATCATCCATAATGAAATGGGCAAACACATTCAAAGAGTCTTTGAAAAATAATTCACTGAAGCCGAATCCAGCCTCTCACAACAACACCAGCTGGTACACTGATACAGATGGAATCCTAGAACACTCACCTAGTAGGGGAAGCCCATACCACAAGGGGCCTATCCTCCAGAAGATAACTCTGGTTTTTGGTGGTGGTTTGTTTTTTGGGTTTTTTTTTTTTTTTTTTTTTTTAATTACATGCACATTACAGTAAGTAGTGTAAGAAGTATGAGTATTCTCCAATGGACTAAAATGGTAGCGAAATGCTAACTGAGTTCACTGTTGAAAATTAGTTCATGTTGATTCAAATGGATGCCCTGGCCATTTTTATTTCATAAATATCTTTTTAAAGAAGTCGTATACCCTAAGGTTAATATTTACCTTGCCAAACTATTTGGATTTTAGGTTTCTCTGATATGATTTGATAATTAATCAAACTAATCCTGCCTCAGATTCTTTGACTTTCTTATCCCCTTTTCATGAAAAGCTCTTTCCCCAAATGGTTGCGGTTTCCTCACCACTAATATCAGCCCTGATATCATCCCCAGAGACTCCTTCCCTGACCTTCCTAGCCATGTAGCCCACCTCGCTGTCACACTCTAGCCCATTACCCTGACTCGTGTTCCTTGTGAACTTACTACCTGGAACTACCCAGTTTATCTATTTACTGATATGAGTATTGTCCCTTCCTCATTAGAATTTGGGCAGAAATATGTCATTTATTTCTGTATCTCTAATGTCTAGGCCATGCCTCATACACAACAGTAAGTGAATGAATGATGGAGGAAGGAATGAGGCACTTGCACACACACACACACAAACGGTGATAAGAATTAAAAGCCACATTATTCTGACATGTAAATTCATTCAAGCTTTTCTTAAGTTCAATATGTATCTACTCCTCAAAACAAGAGTTGCTATTACCAACAATCATCAAGAAATGTGATGTAAAATAACATCGAGGATGGTCAAAGAAGAGAAGAACAACATGGACCACTTAGTGATGCAGAGTGTTAAATTCCTAGGTTATTGCCTTGGTTTTCCATAGTGTTAGAATCTGTCTGGGTGTCCATCTGTAGCTAAACTGAGTGCCCAGTAGACATTGCAAACACATAGGAAAAGTCAGTCTTATGGGGATTTCTAGTCCCAGCTTTAAGAAAGACTAGATAACTCAGATTAGAACGTTGAAAAATGTTGAATAAATTATAAAAGCATTTTTCTCTTTTCTTAAATTTTAGTAAAATTCATGCACCATTACCATTTTTAAATGTACTGTTCAGTAGCGCATTTAAGTATATTCACATTGTTATGCAACCATCATCACCATCCATCACCAGAACTTTTTTCACTTTCCAAAATTGAAATTCTATGACCACTAAACTGCTATTCTTTCTCCTCTCTTCCCCCAGGCCTGGGAACTACCATTCTACTTTCTGTCTCTATGAATTTGACTACTCTAGGTATGTCATATTTATCTTCTTGTAACTGGCTTCTTTCATTTTTTTTTAAGATTTTATTTATTATTTCCAGAGAGAGAGGAAGGGAGAGAGGCAGAGAGTTGGAGAAATACCAATGTATGGTTGCCCTTCACCAGCCTCCAGCCATGGACCCAGCTGGAGACCTGGCCTGCAACCTGGTTACGTGCCCTGGCTGGGGAATCGAACCAGAGACCTTTGGGTTCACAGGCCAGAGCCTTATCCACTGTGCTACCAGCCAGGGCTGTGGCTTATTTCATTTAGTGTAATGTCTTCAAAGTTCATCCATGTTATAACCTGTGTCTGAATTTCTTTTCTTTTTAAGGCTTGATAATATTCCTTTGTATGTAGATACTACATTTTGTTTATCCACTTATGGATATCAGGGAGTTTCCACCTTTGGGCTCTTATAATGCTGCTATGAAAATGGGTAGACAAAGATCTGTTGAAGTCCCTGCTTATAATTCTTCTGAGTATGTGCCTAGACTCATATATTACTTGGAGTAAATAGTAGTTCTATTATTAATTTTTTGAGGAATTGCCAATCTTCCATAGTAGCTGCACCATTTTACATTCCTACCAACGGTACACAAGAATTCCAATTTCTCCACAACCTCCTTAGCACTTATTTGCCTTTTTTTTTTTTTTTTTTTTTAATAATAGCCATCCTGCTAGATGTGTGATGGTATCTTATCGTGGTCTTGATTTGCATTTCCCAGCTGATTAGTGATGTTGAACATCTTTTCCTATGCTTTCTGGCCATCTGTATATCTGCTTTGAAAAATATTCATGTCCTTTGTCCATTGTCCATTTTTAATCAGGATGCTTGTTTTCTTATTGTTGAATTATAAGAGTTCTTTATATATTTTTGTATGTAGTGTAGAGTACATATGTAAAGTATTTTTTAAACGTATGGCCAGGCTGGTGAGATAAAAGGGGGAAGCCCTTAGAGATCTAACCAGTGAAAGATTTCAGACTCAAAAAGGTAATCAAGTTCTGAGACCAGAGTTTGTTTAGGGGATTTATGCAGACTCCTGGATGTTTGGATCTTGGGTCTTACAGTAGGTGGCAAAAAAGGAAAACAAAACCTGGAGCCAAACAAGGAAGGATGCATATCTTAAAGTTGAGACTCCCAAAAAGTGACACCCTCAAAGGCTGTGTTTTTCAGAAAGATTTCTGAGGTGGTAGATGGTGGGCCTGTCTTAGCTTTATCTCTGGTTTGATCATACAAACGAAGATCTTCCCCCAGTAATTCCTAACATAAAGCTGTTTCTATCACTGTTTGGGACTAGAATTCAGGCATGGGGGGACCCAAAGAAAATGCACACTAAAAAATTTATTAAAATGTAGTCTTGGTCAGGGAATCCACAAATCCACTCTGACAAAATACAGTTTTAGACCTCAAAGAACAAATTGCCAAGACCGTGAGTTCACAATCACTACACATGTGATAATCAAACAATCACAGGTGGAAGTCAGCAGAAATAGCCAACCACAGATATTGGAAAATAAACCTGCAAACTTTGGAATAATAAGATAGTGAATAGAAACTGAGTAGGTTTACACAGTTAGAGAAATATTTTAATGTTTTCAAAATTATGGTAAGGACTAAGATATTATCAAAGATTAGCAATAGATTTATTTTTAAAACAAATAGAGCTTCTAAAGTATAAAATTGACATTGAAAACAAAAAACCAGTAAATCAATAAACCTGCAATCTACAAAACCTGAAGAAAGAATATGGAAACTCAAAGAGTAACAAAGATAAATGTCCAAAAATATAAAACTAAGCAAATGCAAATGAGGGATTATAGATAAAAGACAGAAAGGATAGAATGAGATCTAAAATAAATCCAATCAGAGAGTCATTAAAAGACATTACAGAAAATGAGTGAGAAGCAAGTATCCAGAACTAGAAGACATCTACCTTCCTTCATGAAACCCAGTGATCTCACGAAGGATAAGTAAAAAAAATATTGACTAATCATAGAGAAGGATACCAAAAACCAAAGATTTTTAAAAGCAATCTTAGAGACCTTCAGTGCCATGTAGCAACACTGCAGTAAATAAACAAACAAACAAATAAATACCACTAGAGAGACATGATAGTTCCCCTACAGTTAAATTCCCGGCAAGTGACATTCAAAGCCAGAAGACAGTAGGGTATCTTCAACAAACTGAGAGCAAATGCAGTAGTCCCCCCTCATCCCTGATTTTGCTTTCTGTGGTTTCACATACCCATGGTCAACCATGATCTGAAAATATTAAATGGAAATTTCCAGAAATAAAAAATTCACAAGTTTTAAATTGCATGCTGTTCTGAGTAGCATGATGCAATCCCATGAGGTCTAACCTTGTCCTGCCCAGACATGACTCACCACTCTGCAGAACCGTCACCCTGTAGGTGTTCCACAACCATCAGTTATTTAGTTGCCGACTGTATTATCAGAATGACTGTCACAGTACCACAATGCTTGTGTTCAAGTAACTCTTATTTTCCTTAATAATGGTCTCAAAACTCAAGAACAGTGATGCTGGCAATTTGGATATGCCAAAGAGACACCAGAAAGTGTCTTATAAGTGAAAAGGTGAGTACAGCACATTATGATATTTTGAAAGGAAGAAAGACCACATTCATGTAGCTTTTATTACAATACATTATACTTTTTCCTAGTTTATGATTGTTGTTGTTAATCTTTTACTGTACCTAATTTATGAATTAAACTTTATCATTGGTATAGAGAAAGCATAGCACATCTAAAGTACTATCCACAGTTTCAGGCATCTGCTGCAGGCTTTGGAATATATAATCTGCAAATAAGGGGGTGGACTATAATTTTCAATCCATAATTTTAAAGACTATGAAAAATAAGGTCACATAAGTACATTTTCCAAGAGAAAAACAATACCAAAGCATTTCTTCCAACTCACACAAAATAAAGTTCTCAAGCATATATTTAGGGAGAACAAAAATTATACCCAAGTAGCATCTGGGATACAAGAAGGCAAGAAGGAATGGCAAGGGGGGATCATTAACTGAATAAAACAATAAAATGTCTAACTTGGAGGGGGGTATAAAACAACTAAAATGGAACCAAAAATATGAAACAATAGCATGTCAAAAGGGGAGAACTAGAGATAATCTTCTTAGGTTTTGCATGTCTGACAAGATAGCAAAGATAATAAATCTAGACTATATTATGTTATATGCGCATGTAAAAATTCCTGGGGTAAATACTAAAAGAATGTAAATATACTTCCAAACCAGTAAGCAGGGTGTGTGTGTAACGAGAATGGAGAAAAACAAAGCTAGTAATACGACGGATCTAAAGGGGAAGAAAAATTATTGGAATGAACAAAAGATTAAAATAGTAAAACTAGAAAGAGCAGAAAGAAACATTGATTATGCCTTCAGGTATAATATACAAAGAAATATACTGGTATAACATATAAACTATACTAATAAATAAAATTATATTTTAACTCATAGCACCTACATGCTTCTGATTAGACATATAGTTTAAAATATTCTGATCAGAAATTTAAAAAATCATGCTAGAACTTTTAAAATAAACAATCTGTTTAGAAAGGCATACTATCTACATAAATACAATATGGAAATACAACAAAATATATGCATAAATTTTAAAAAACAAGTTAAGAAATTGTACATAAATTGCGTAAATGTATATGGCTAAACTCACATGTAAACACATGCATCTATATAAAAATGCATAGAACACACTCTTGGCTACATGGGAGTGTCTTTATTACTTTATGCATTTTGCATTGTTGGAAATTGTTTCTATAATAAACACGCATTCCTTTTATTATAAAAAATGAAAATAGGGACACTGCAAAAAAAAAAATAACATCTAAAGGCTTTAGGAGACTTTAAACAGATTTAAAATAAAAAGGAATAAGATGAGACTCATAGAAAAGAATTGTGTCAGATGGTAAAGGGAGACCAGGGGGAAAAAAAGTGGGAATTGGGAAACAGAAACACCAAAAGGTTATATAAATGTTGCTCCTGTTCAACTTCTGCGATTTTTTAAAAAGGCTCTTTTATTTACTGGTTGGTTTGGGAAGGGGTGTGTGTGTGTGTGTGTGTGTGTGTGTGTGTGTGTGTGTGTATGTATGTGTTAATGTCTGCTGGTATGTTGCCAGAGCTCTAGATTTCTCTCCAGCTAATTAAGACCCTTGTCTGGATTTGGACCCTGGAGATGAAGCTCAGAACTGTTGGTGGGGCTCTCTCAATGGCTTTAACTTGTTCTTTGCACTCCTAAAAGCTTAACTCCTCAACTGCCAAGCTGAAAAATGGTATTGACCTCTCCCTTGACAAAGAGCACCCCTCCCACCCTGACTTAATTTAAGTCTTTGCCCATTTAACCCCTCATTAATTCATTGTACCCCTCCGACTGAATTTATACCTTGGTTTCTTGTGGCTTTACTCTTTTCCAGGCATAATGCTGCCTTGGAACATCATTTCGTCTCTCCTAAGGCTGGTTAACATCGGGACCCTGATTTTCCAGACTGCCACAGCTTTTTTAGAATTAAAAGCCCTGAGAGGAAGGTGTTAATCAGAGCAACACCTGAAACAATTGGACTCTAGGTACTGTCTCAAACCCTGAGGTAAAAGCAGCCTGAAAAACATTCAGTGGCTCCCAGACATCAAAAAAAGTTATGAAACTGAACAAGAAAATGGGCAGGAAAGGCCTAGGCAGGAAATGAGGTAACAAGTCATATAAATCCTAATGTCTACCAATGTGTGTATTAAGAAAAGAAAGTTGGGAAAAATAAAGGAGCCACTCTATCCTGCTTAATGTATAGCAGGATACAAAAACATTCTGCTAACGCAATTTTCAGCAGATTCAATTGCACAATTAGTTATTAAGTTCTCAAAAGAAAATAGGAACTAATGGTGTGGCTAATTAAGCCTAAAAATATTGTAGCCAAAGTCATTTCATTCTTAGCTAATGAAAAATAATACGATTCCCTATTGAAGGCTTCCTCAAAGGCTACTTAGAATTTATGATACTCTTGACCCCAAAGCTACTTGACCCATTTGTTTTAATGCAATACCCTCAATGTATTAGGCAATTTCTATTTGCTTCAAGTGACATGAAGTACTCACTCTTTATTTGCTGTGTGAATCTTCATCTTTATAAATGGCTTTACACAGGCAGAATAGGCAGGTACCTAAATACTATGATTGCAAGGGTTCCCAGAAATCCCCTAAGAATGACTTCTGCATCCAGGTTCCAAAACCCCTTCCATGTATTTGGGTTTGGAGCCCATGAAATTAAAAATTTCCTGGCTTAAATCTTTTCTCTCCTAAATAGCACTGGCTTAAGACCTGAGCACCTGAGGCATAGGGCACACTAAAAGGGGTTCAGGGGTTTGGGGAAGGGAGATGAACAGGGGCAGAATCACCTCTATCCTCAGGATTTTACCTAGCATCAGCTTTCATTAAATCCACTCAAGGCATAAATAATGGATCCTCCTATACTTCTCCAAAGGTGTTTCAGCCATTGCTCATAAGATTTTAGATGATAAATGAATGGATGAATGGATGGATAGATAGATGGATGATAGATAGGTATGCACATATATAGTGTGATATATATTTTATGTAGTTATATATTTTTATTAAATATATGTAAATTATATGCATATTATTTACATCTAGGCAGTTTTATGTAATAATAACAATGATAGTTTCTCTTTCATGAACTTGTTCACTGCCTACAATATTGTAATTTATATGAAATACATAAATTTGGTCATTCAAATGACCAAAATATATTTATCAGATATATTTGGTTTTCATCCACAGTTTCTAGCTCCCAGCTCCACAGCCTTTGGGATTTTCTAAGTAATCAGAGCAACAAAGGCATCTCTTGTCATGTTAAGTCTAACCTGTGGTTACAGGTTTGAAACTGTCTCCCCTCCTATTATTTAGGGAGGAGAGAGGGTCTTGAGGTTGAATAAATCCCCAATAGTCAATGACTTAGTCAATCATGCCAAAATAATGAATGCTTCATAAAACCCCAAAAGACAGCTCATTGGCCCTTTTTTTGGGGGGGGGCTTCTACATTAGGGAACCAGAATGCCTCCACATACCACCACATCGGGCCCCGAGCTCCATGGGACAGAAGCTCCTTTTTCAGGACCTTTCCGGCTTCATCTGGGCTGTTGATTCCTATCTTTTACTATTCTCTGTAATAAATCAGTAATGCAGCGAGCAAGCCAATTTTCCTGGGTTCTGTGGAAGCCATTCTAGCAAATTAACCAAACCCAAGGAGAAGCTTGTAGGAATCTCTGATTTCTAGCTACAGGGTCTGAAACACAGGTAACAAACAACCTGTGCTTGCAATTGGCATCTTGAGTTGAAGGGGTTCCTGAGAACCTCCAATATGTAGCGGGTTGGTCAGAAGCACTGGTAGCAACCTGGACTTGCCACTGGTTTCTAAAGTGGAGGGTAGTCTATGGTATGGAGCTGTTGACCTGTGGAATCTGATTCTATGCCCAGGTAGGCAGTGGCAGAATGGAGTTGAATTTTTGAGCACCCAGCTGGCATTCAATAATGGCTTGTTGGTATGAGGAAGCCTCCACACATATGTTGGAATTGGGTCCAGGGACTCCACCACTCTTCACTTTAGCAGGTGCTCTTACCCAAAAAGACAAACCCTATATATTCAAAGTCACCACAGTAAATAATATATAAGAAAGCACTTAATATATTATGAAGCCATTCTAATGGTTGTTAAAATGACAATTCTACTTAAACTCTCTTGCACATGTAATTCTTTTAAAAAGAGCCACAGTTTGGCAAATACCCAAGATTGTGTCCAAATTAACGGAGTGTGTGTGTATGTGTGTGTGTGTGTGTGTGTGTGTGTGTGTATTCAATCTGTTATTCAAACAATAAATATCAACTTTCAAATCTGCCAAAATGATTCCGTCTTAAATGTGAATCCAGAATACAATAATGTTTAAGTAGAACAGGAAAAAATAACTATAGCAACCCTCATTTTAATGGGGGAATTTTAAAAAAGAAGAATTAAAAGAAAACTATGAACAACTGAGCAAAAATTCTGCCTACACTTCCCCTGTGGAAATTATTTAATTCTCAAAAATATAAAAAGTAAATTATTTTTCCTCTGAAGCCTCCCTTCCAAACATACAGAACGAGAAAAAGAATAGGGTCCAAAGTACAGTACTTTCCTCACAAGATTCAGGGACTCTGAAAGTTGACAGGAGAGTTGTAGCCCTCAAAGGAAAAGCACTGGGAAGATGGCCTTCCTCATCTGTTCACTGCTTCACCACCCACTGCCTACCATGGAGGTGGCAACTGGCCACCTGTTCTTGTAAGGCCGACACCTGCCTTATAAAAAGATAAAATAATCTAAGCAATATAAGTCAAATATTTTTCTTCTTAGAAAATAAGAACAGCTGAATTTATATTCAGCTGGTGTGGCTTAGTGGATTAAGCGTTGGCCTGTGAACCAAAGGGTCGCAGGCTCGGTTCCCAGGCAGGACACATGC
The DNA here is from genome assembly GCA_004026585.1 of Noctilio leporinus. NCBI lineage: Eukaryota > Metazoa > Chordata > Mammalia > Chiroptera > Noctilionidae > Noctilio > Noctilio leporinus. Next base: position 13,657 of record PVIW01003953.1, read on the forward strand.
CTGGGTTGCTGGCCAGGTCCCTGGTTGGGGTTTTGTGAGAGGCAACCATACATTAAAGTTTCTCTCCTTCTCTTTTTCCCTCCCTTCCTTCCTCTCTAAAAACAAATAAATAAACCCTTAAGAAAAGAATAGCTGAATATAGATTTCTTAAAGACATCTTAGCTTCTTTTTTTCAATACTCATGAAAAATGTGTTATTGTTATCATAATACTTCCTTTCCTATAGAACAAAACCTAAACAACTAGCTTATGTAAGGTAGAAAATTTCTTTTTTCTTCTCTACACTGTAAGTTTATTGGCTATGGCTCTGCAGATTAGATGGACCAAAAAAAAAAAAAAAAACCCAGACTGACAAGAGAAAAAGAAGCAGAGGTTTATCAGCATGTGCCCCTTGCATCCACACAGGTATACTCAAACATAAGCAACTCAAAGCGGGGATTAGAACTTGAAATTAGATAGGATTTTAGCAAAGAATAACAAGACAATGGAAAAGGACATTGTGTTTCCAGAAGGGACAGACTATGGGAAAGTGAATATTTAGGAAAATTAATAGTAGATAACAGCCTGTCAGTAAAATTTGTTATGTCGATTTCTCTGGTGCTATCTCTGGGCTTACAGAGATTTAGAGTTCTTTCCAGTGTTTAACTTTAATTTTTCCTGGTAGAGAAGGAAGGGGGGCACCCTTACAAATGTATGTCCTGTTTTGGGGCAAATGGGGGAACAGAAAGCTTTTCTTGTATCTGCTGCTTCTTCCCATTGCCTGCAGCTCAAAATAATCTTTATGGCAAAGTGGCATATTTTGAGGTATCTCATTCTGCTCACCTTTGTTTGGTAGTTATTATAACTAATGTTGAAGTGACTTTTTTCCATTTTCAATTCAACATCTATTTAAAACTAAAATAAAAATTTCCCAGTGTGGTAGTGGGCCTTAGCTAATACTTGTAAAATATCAGGTCAGCCTCACTGAATATCTCAGTGTTCTCAGACTCTACCATATGTGTATACCACTTTGAATGCAGAAAAACAATTTAGGTGTTTTGATATCTTTTTTCAGTAATAATGCCTTGTTTCATTTCCTACCCTTCACTTTGACATAAATGTGGGCCTTAATAAGGTATTTGATAGATGAGAGTTTAGTAAGATCTTTAGAATAAGTATAAATATTTTTAAAGTTTTGATTTTTGTAAGATTCATAGCAGAGAAACTTTAGAAAACATTCTATAATGAATAATTTAGCATAAAACCGATTCTCTTACATTGTGTGAATTTGTATTTACTGACTTCTAATTTTCCAAGCTGCCAGAGAAGGAAGCATTGCTGATACAAGAGAAATGTTGTATCAGTCAATTCCTTCACCAATGGTTGTTCTTCATACTGTTGTTATGGTTTCTATCATCCAGTGTGTCCAAATGGGTCAGTCATCATGGAAGAGTAACTGTGTCATTCCTGTGTGCTCCAAATATTAGGTGGGTGAATCTATATTGTTGTTAAGCTCTGAGTTAGGGCAATTTAAACCTACATTCTATGGATTGCAGAAGTCCAAAACCAACCTCACATGTTCAATATAACATGTTTATATGTCATCCAGAGGTTCTTCTTAATTAGTTCAGTTTATGATGTTCCCCAAGGTCTTGCTTATGTCATTCTGGCCCTGTGGTAATACTATTCTAGTGATAAAATTCTGCCTTCATTTTTTTTTTTAAAGAAATTACCTGCATAAGACATTGATATTAAGGTTGAGAGCTGAAGGAAGGGATCTTTACACTATATCAAGTCTTGGACATGCTTGTTTTCATAAGTTGTTGACCTCCCCACAATGAAGGATTTTTCTCTCAGGGCATAGTACTATAAGCCACATGCCATTTCCTCTCCCCAGCTTTTTCTTCCTTCTGTCATCTGGGTTCTTCCAACCCAGATTCCTTTTGGAAGCTGACCATTCTTAATTTCTTTATTGTGGGGAGAAATTCCCACTATACCCAAATCCAGATTGTGCCCTCCTTTTGTATATTAGACACATCTAGTTGATCACAGAGGGGTTTTTCACAACATAAACACCATCCTCCTCAAAACATTCTATGGGCTGATAAATAATTACTTTAAATGTAAATGGACTAAATTCTCCAATCAGAAGACATAGAATGGCTAGATGGATAAAAATGAATATAGACCTTACTATATGCTACCTACTAGAGACTCATTACAATGTTCAGGGTACCCATAGGCTGAATGTAAAAGCATGGAAAAAGATATTCCATGCAAACAGAAACCACAAGAGAGCAGGAGGAGTACCTATACTTATTTCACACAAAGTGGACTTTAAATCAAAAACTGTAGTAAGAGACCAAGATGGTTAGTGTATAATGATAAAAGTCAATTCATCAAAAGAAAAGTAACAGTAGTAGATATTTATGCATACAACAATGGAACATCTAAACACATAAAGCAAATATTAACAACTCTGAGGGGAGAAATCCAGATGGCATAATAGTAGGGAACTTTAATACTCCATTTTGCACAATTGGTAGATAACTCTGAAAATCAGTAAGGGAACATGGACCAGAACATCCCTTTAGACTAAATGTTGTATGGAATGTCCTAACATACATTATCAAGAACATTCCATCCAACAGCAGCAGAGTACATATTCTTCTCAAGAACACATGGAACATTTTTCAGGACAGATCATATAGAGTTCCTCAAAAAATTACAAATAGAACTACCATGTGATTCAGCAATCTCACTTCCGGATATATACCCAAAAGAAAAAAGTATTATCTCAAATTGATGTCTGTACTCCCATGATCACTGCAGTATTACTCATGGTACCAAAATATGGGAATAACCTAGTTGATAACCTGTCTGTCAGCAAGAAAATATTATGTATATTTCAGCCTTAAATAGAAGGAAATCCTAACATTTGCAACAACATGGATGAATCTGAAGGAAATTATGCAAAGTGAAATTAACCAGACATAGACAAATATCACAAGATCTCACTGATATGTGAAATAAATTTTAAAAAGTCTAATTCATAGTAAGATAGTAGAATAGTGGTTATCAGAGTCTGAGGGGTAGGGAAAAGAGTATAAGTATGCCCATTCATCAATGGGTATAAATTTTCAGTTATACAACGAGTAAGTTCTGGAGACCTAATGTATGGCATCTTGACTACAGTTAATAATACCTTAGTATATAGAATTGAAATTTGCTAAGAGAGTAGATCCCAAGTATTCTCAGAGCACACACACAAATGGTAACTATAACAGTGATGGCCAGGTTAATTAGTTATATTGTGGTGGTCATTTCACAATACATATATTAAAATGTCAAATTATATACTTTAACTGTAACAATTTTTATTTGTCAAAAATAAATACATATAAATAAAATAAAAATTAAAGTTCTGTGAGCTATACATAGTAATATTTTTTCTTTAGTACATACAATTTTTGGAAGTTCTGCAATTTCTTTCACCATATTTTTGGGGTGTAGTGGTGGGCTAGGACACCCCTCAACCAGATACATATTAAAAATCTGAATACTTCCTTTTTTTTTTTTTTTTTTTTTTTTTTGCTGCCAATGTGTATAAACATCCACAATTGTTCTAAGCAGCATGCATTTCAGGTTCTTGTATGTATGCAGATGGTGTCTACATCATGTTAAGCAAAGAAGTTGACAATTTAATGTTGACCCTTCATAAGTGAAAACAGGGACTCAGTTTGCAATTTCTTTTGTTTTTTAAATTTTTTATAGATTGAGTTTATAGAGAGATGGAGGACAGAGGGAGAAACATTGATTTGTTGTCTTACTTATTTATGCAGTCCTTGGTTGATTCTTGTATGTGCCCTGACTGGGACAAAACCCACAACCTCAGCATATCAGGGCAGTGCTTCAACCAACTAAGCCCCCTGGCCAGGGCCTCCATTTGCAATACCATGTTTGATGGACTTTGTACATTGTAGGTACTCAATAACACTGGTTAAATGAATAGTTGTATAAATATGCTATTGGTAAATAAATTCTGAAGTCTTGACTGCAATTAACTATTTATTTATTTATTATTATTTTTTAGATTTTATTTATTATTTTTAGGAAGCGGGGAAAGGAGAGAGGCAGAGAGAGAGAGAAACATCAATGTATGGTTGCCTTTCACCTGCCTCCAGCTATGGACCTGGCTGGGGACCTGGCTTGCAACCTGGTTATTTGCCCTAGCTGGGAATCAAACCAATGACCTTTGGGTTCACAGGCCAGCACCTTATCCACTGTGCCACTAGCCAGGGCTGCAATTAACATTTTGAATGGGGAAGATAAAAGTAATAGCTCAAGATTCAACATTTATCAAGAAGAGTGTAGCCAAAGGGGCAACGTTGCCATTATGCAATTTAAATAGCACCACTACAATAATTAGTTGAGGAAAAGGAAATTGATTCTTCATATATTTTAATCTACATAGTATGTACTCATATAAAGCTTAAATTGGTTTAAACATTGGGTTGATTTATGTAAAAGCCTAGCAAGAACGACAGGAGATATATTCAGATGGGAAAGGTATTGTCAACTGGAAACATGAATGTGTTTGTGATGTCTTTCTGGCAATCTTAATTTTATTGCTCTGAACATAAACACCACATGGTGAAGGAACATAAAAGTCTCATTTTTTTTTTTTAAGTACCTTTCAAGTATGTTGCTTACCAATAGCTCCACATCCCGGAATGACATGGTAGATGACCTACCATGCCATGTTTAGACAACTACCTCTCCCACAATCCAAATGCCCAGATTTCGCAATAACAGAATCCGACAAGTAAAAAAAATCGATACATCTATTACATTGAATTTTTATCCCTGAAATATTTTTATCCTCACCTGAAGATATATTTTTTATTGATTTTAGAAAAAGGATGTGAGAAAGAGAAAGAGAGAGAGAAACATCAACTGACTGCCTTCCATATTCACTTTGACTGAGAATCAAACCCAAAACCTAGGTATGTGTCCTGCCTGGGGATTGAATCCTCAACCTTTTGATGTATAGAATGACACTCAAAGTAACTGAACCACCCAGCCAAGGCTTCACCCATGGGTTTTTGAGTCTTTTTACTTGGTATTGCCTAACTCTTGGCCATATTTCTGCTGTTGTACCCACCATGGCTATGATAACTACCTGTTGGTATGTCTCAGCTCTCTATGTCATGCCTGACAAAAAGCTTTCAAAAATGTTTATTACATGAATAAACACCATGATCTGATCATTTGCTGTTTAAGGCCCTTCTTAAATTTATAGTTACAATGTTAACCTCAAGTTTCCTGTCCTATTTTTAGTCATCTCATCCAACTCCATACTAGTAGCTAGGGTTTTTTTGGAAAATGTACCATATATAAGCATTGTACTATACACCTATTCTCATTTAATACTTAACACATCCCTGTAGATTGGATGTTATGATTATTGGTGTCTGCATTCTAAAAAGAGATCAGTGAAGTTTAAAGAAATTCAGTAATTTGCCTGAGGTTACGCAACTTAAAGAGACCCAACTAAGAGTTAAGTATATGTATTGCATTCCATTTTAAGCATTTTACTAAAATTCTGGACCAGAAAAGATCCCAGGAAAAACTCAAGCACCCATAAGTAATGGATGAAAAGCATCTTGTTTCTGAGGCTCTTGGGCTTGTAAAAATTCAGGGAGTTCTTTGTGTCTTCCACTTTTTGTTTCTCTAGAGGGTGGCCCTGAACTTGAGTTTCTATGAGAAGTAATGCATGTTGGAAGAAAGATGTTCCCACCAGTAGGTAAGTTCCAGTCTCCTCTACATGCATGGCTGTAGTCGAGGAAGCAGAAACCATTCATGCTTTCCCCTAGCTTTAAAACACAGCCTCTGTGCAGCACTGGTCCTGCCATTCCTGCAGTTCAATATCAGAAGCCAGTGGAAAACTAGGATTCAATTATGGGATTTCACCTTTACGTAGCTCTAGGTGGAGAGAACTATATTAATTAAATTTAACCACTGTTGAATTTGTCAGACTCCTCCCATGCTTACCAAGGGCATCTTCATAAAGAGCACGTCTTCTCTGAGCTGCCAAGAGTAATCCTCTACTGTGTTAATCTGATGCGAAGGAGGCCGGAAGGCCCATGCCTTTCTCCCAGGCCCCATTTAGCCTGCTCCAGGAACAGAACCGTCCACAACTGATCCTCCCCACAGCCCCTAGGCTGCACCAAGCCCCTTCTTCCCAACTCCCACAGCATCCTTTGCAATGAAGTATACAACATCATATGGCATTCATGAAAGGACAGCAAAAATGTGAGTTGAAGAAAGACCTTTTGATCCCTTCCAGCTGGACTCCAGCGCTCTGGCTGGAACAAGCTGCCTGGTGCATCTGTGAGTGTGGTCTCTTGTGGGTACGTGGGGGGTGTTCAAACAGAGATAGGCGGCTGTTCATCCGCGTCCTCCTAGAGGGCATTCCTGCCTTAGACAGAGTGTTGGAGGAGGTGACCTCCAAAATGTGACTCTTCAGTTCCATGAGTACGTGCTGAGTCTATGTGTGACAGCCTAGGTACTCAGACAAAGGGGAAATAATGGCTCTCCCTCGCGTTAATTTGGGAATGATTTGTAAGTGCCCAAGCATCTCTGTCACCTAAATTAGAACATCCACTGCAGTTACTCCTTGATAAGATGAATTTTATTTCTTTGTTAAGTTGCTTATTTATAATCCAATCTTCCTTCAAAGAAACTCTGGGTGACTGTAATGCAAACTGGACAAAGAAAGAGTGTTAAAAAGGCAGCGGCAGACCCACAAAACCTCCCAAATCCTAGTCTAGCCACTGTGCCCACAAGTATTTATGTGGAGCAATAGTGACATCCAGTGGTCTATTAAGTTCTGCCTGGATGGGGCTGGTAATTTGCTCCCAACCTAGAACGAATTAGACCAGGAAAAAAAAAAATTTTTTTTAAACAACTCAATTTAGCTTTTTCTGAATTTCAAGGAAGGTCTGAATTTTGTGACCTCAAATGTAAGAAAAATCTACTCTCTGTGTCCTGGCTTGTAGCTTTATTTAATGTCTGCTGACAGGCTTTGCTCAAACGTACAAAAAAGAGCTCTCTGCTGCCTCGTCTATAAAATGGAGCAGGTAATAAACTACCTGCCAAATTGGAGCCAGCAATGAGTTGCCATGGGAAGCACAGTATGTGAGGACAGCCATAAACACACACTCTGGAGGAAGCAAGGAGAGGAGGTATTTCATAAGTCAAACAGAAAACAAAGAAAGGAAAGCTGAAAGAATGAGGCCAAATGTGCGCTCTCAGGCAGAGAACTGTATTGAGGGTACAGCCTTTGGGTTATTTGCTGTTACATCCCCAGCACTTAGCACAGTAATCTGGCATCTAGCAGATGCTCAGATATTTTGTTTTACTCTATGAATAAATGAAGGAATGAACTGAGGATATTTTCTAGGCATTATATCCCAAAGGATCTGCCAGGTAAGGATTAGGGGGAGGTTGGCTAGGGCACCCCTGTCCAGCCTGTATCTGCAGAATGACCTTACTGGTCTGAGAGAAAAATAGGCTAGAATCATAACAGTGTTTAGGGCTAAATCAACATCAGTTCCATCTCGGTGTAGTTAACATTGAAAATCCCCACTCATAGTTATTGAGTCCACTGAACTGATGTAGGAATCCAGGGGCTGACCCAACACCAAGCAGAGACTTTTGTACAATCTTGCTCAGTGGTTTTGCATAAACTGTAATTTGAATTGCTTATCTCATTTTAAATAAAATAGTTGCAACAAGAAAACTGTATTCAATATAAATCATTTTCTTATAAACATTTTAGAAGCCAGTTACATAGAAAAATATTGTTATTATTTAGAAACTTGTACTATAAAATATTGATATGGTGCTAGCAAATAAAATAGAATGCTTAAAGATACTGACCAAATTTCCTACCTCTGAATCCACTGGATCCACCTTTGGCAAGGGAAAGATTAAAACAGTCTTTAAACCCTGGCTGGTGGCACAGTGGATAAGGCAACAACCTGCAAACCCAAAGGTTGCTGGTTCAATTCCCCAGGTACACAGTCAGGGCACATCCAGGTTGCAAGCCAGGTCTCCAGCCAGGTCTGTAACTGGAGGCAGGTGAAAGGCAACCATACTTTGATGTTTCTCTCCCTTTCTTCCTGCCTCCCTGCCCTTCTCTCTGAAAATAATAAATTAAGTCTTAAAAAACAAACAAACAAACAAACAAATAAAAAACAGTCTTTAAACCACATAAAATGACATTTTGGCATAGCTTGTAAAAAATGGCCAAAATTATTATTTCCAATTCATATCACTATTTATCATTCTGTAACCTTGCAAAAAAAATGTAGTAAAACATGATATTCTTGGTAAATGTTATTTGTTTGAGATTCTAATTAAAAGAAAATACAGAGAACTCAGTCACTTTTTTCTTAAAACTGTAAGTAGTACCAAAAAAAAGCATAAAGCCTTATAACAATAATTATATTTGTGTTAAGAAGGTCATTTTTGGCCATTTCTGAAAAAATATTAATTCTTGAAAGGCAAATGTATATAACTTGTTAGTGTAATTATAATCTTCTCCCCATGTGAAATACAATAATGTCAACATTACAATGTATAATAAATTAAAGATTGTGCATGTGAATTCATTTAATGATTTTACTATGTCTTCTGTGCAAATGGGCTGCAATCTAGATTAAAATTAAGATTTGTAAGATTCAAGAATTGCTGAAATAGATGATTAGGAATACAATACCATTTTCCTGGTATGAATGCTCCTGTTAGCCAAGTTTTGTTTGCACTATAAGGTAATGCATAATCACCACAATTTTTCAAGAGCAAGTTCAGCATCCTAGAATGAATTCAGCCCTCAGTCTCACAAGTCATTCCTCTCAAGACCCAAAAGACCAAGTATCAAAGAAAAGAAAAGGGTTATGGATGCCAGCCACATTCTTACCTAATTTTATTTACTTCATTACATAACATATAAAAAGTGATATACAAAAATAAAACTGTTAAAATCCATTTAAAATTTTTTTTCTGAACATTTGATTTCAAGCCAACTTTTAAAATAATTAGATATGGTGATATCTTTTAATAGTTAGCTAGCATTCTTCAGCTAAAATGTCTTCAGTGGGTTCTTATCACCTGTCATAGATTCTAACTGCCTTAAATAGCACATCAGATGTCAATGTTCTGACCACTCCACACCCCCCTCCTGACATCTCCTCCCAACCCCTACCTAATGCACACCTCCCCCAAAGGACATTCAACATCCCAAACACATACAAAACCAAATAAGGAACTCAATTATCCACATGTCCCTACATTCGCTTGGCAAACATCTATTTCACACTTTTACGTGGTTGTCTCTGAAGATAATATGATGGACAAAAAACTGTTTCTATCCCCCAAACTCATAATCTGGAAGACTACTATCAAATGTTGCAGTTACCTCTATCTCTTATGAAGGAAATAGGATACCCCCTACCCCCATTCTTTTTAATCACTGAGAAGAAAGAAGCTGAGGCCTTAATTACAAGACAGGGTAAAACTAGTAACCAAAGCCTCCAGTTAGGGAAGCAGCCTCAAATTGTCAATCATATCCCAACATGGGCCACCGCAGGCCAGTCACCAGAAAGAAGATAAGGAACAAGAGAGATAACTGGCCTTGGAAGAGCAGAGTGGAACGTGAGGGAGCATCATAAGATGTCAAGCAGATCTTTCAAGATCCCAGACTTCTGATCATGTCAGGAAGAGGCCTACCACCTGATCAGCATGAGAAAGATGATCAGGCCTAAGAGGGTATGAGCAGAGTACACAGAAATGAAACCTGCGGACTCAGAACACTGAGGAGGAAAGTGATTGATTTAAGCTCACTGAGAGATGATCAGGTTAGGGGGAAACTGCAGTGTAGGAAAGCACTGCTCTTTGGTACCTGGAATAGACAAGGATTTCTACCCTTCGACAGCGAGCAGTCATAAGATTTTTCAGATCAAGAGTGGAACAAGAGTAAGTTGACCAATTCCTCAGTGAATATAGGAAAAGGAAGACTGCATTATGGAAGACTTGGTACCCAGCTCTTCCTGCTGACCAAAATTTCTCATCAATGTGAAGAAGGGAGTTAAAGGAGAAGAGGTCTCCAATGAGTGGCATGTGCAACTCTCATTTTCTCAAAGCTACCATTTATTGGGCCTTTATTAATCCTCATGATCACCTATTTAGTCTTACGCTGTCAATTCTATAAATGAAGAGACTTGATTCTCATTTTAATCAACTTGTTCAATATCCACCTTATTTACTGTTAGAGCCACAATTCCAAAACTAGTCCTTTTAATCACAGTGCTATGCAATCTCTCTATTTGAGTCATTTAATTGGCCCTAAGTCTCATGACAATTAATGCCCTATTGGACATCATCAGAATAAAGTCAAATGCAACCATGCTATTCTCTACATAAGATATTATGGAACCAGTTACATCGGAGCTTTCCAAGTTGACTTCACACCAGTGTACTGTTTAGGATTAAAGTAGCCAGCAAGTGCTAGAGTCATAAAAAAATAAGAAAAAAAAAACATATCATTATTATCTATAAGAACAGCAACAACAATCATGTGAATGCCTATCTGGTTTACACTATGAAGTGGTCATTGCTAAATAGAAATAATTTCTCCTAAAACCAAAATGAAAGATTAAAGTACATAAAAAAGAAAAAAAAAACTGTTTCACTTCAGAAGTCAGTTATACAAGATGGTTACATGAGAAGGGAACTGACTTCTATCCCGTAACTATGCTGAGAAGGAGTTGGTTATTATAAGTCCTTGCCATGCTACATAGATTGTTATACAGCAAGCCATTTCTACAGAGGAAGAAACTTGTGTGCCTAAGGAGAGGCACAAGGATGTGGGCACTGCCAACTGAAATGTGTACTAAATAAAAATATTTACAGCACCACTTTATGAAATGATCCATTTTCAAGGCATCTACTGCTCTATGCAATATCCCACCATACTGAAATGGTCCCAAATGGTCCCTTCCGTGTCTATATATAGAGGAAGTTGAAATATGGTCTTATGAATATGGACATAATGGGAACAGCTAGTTGTAACTATTCCTAAAAATGTATTTTAAGGGGCATAGGATTAAAGCTGGTGCAAATTAAAAATTTGGATGTGGCTGTTTCATATTTCATATTGTAAACTGGGCCTCTGTAAGCTCCTTTTTTTTTAACTTCTTTCATTCCATTAGAGAGCTACATATGCTCTGCAACTTCAGAATAATGCTTTTGTTTTGCTGCTTAGTGATATAATGGAAAGAGTGCCACTGAAAATTTCTCTCTGTGGCACATCTGGAATACTAATATCCCAGTTATCATATAACTTGCATTTATTTAGAAAGATGAGACAAGTCTCTCTCTTTTTTTCCTCTTTATTCATTTAGTTCAATAAATGCTATATATAAGGAAAAGGAATATAAATGTTCCACTAGACCAAAGTTTCTCAACCTCAGCACTATTGGCATTTAGGCCAGACAATTCACTATTGTGAGGGGCTGTCCTTTGCTTTGTAAGATATTTATGAGCATCCCCTGGCCTCATCTTGATAGATGCCAGCGGCACTCATGCTCCCAAATGTTGACAACCAAAAATGTCTCCAGACATTGCCAAATGTCCCCTACAGGGCAAAGTCACCCCAGTTGACAATGATGTCCTAAACTATTCTTCAAGATATACTCTTCAAACCCAAGGGCAGGCATAATGAAGCCCTGATTTTCCTGACATGTGGTCTTTTTTTTTTTTTTTTTCCACCAGAGGCCCTTGTGTTTCTGGATAAGCTCTCCTTATCTAAGCATTTCAAATGCAGCAAATTGGGTGTTCAGTTGGGATGTGGCTAAGAATAATGACCAGGGCCAAGAGTATACAAAGAGCCTTCTCCTGTCTAGTATTTAAGTATAATTTTCATTTTGTTTTTAAATTAACCTCTGCTCCACTACCTTTAATACACCCACAATGTCAAGGAGACAACCACCAACTAGTAGCTAATGGGCTGGACCAAGATAACATGCCCTTGGTTCCTTTCTGCTGTTCCCAGGCCGGCACACAGTGGACCTTGCAGCCTCCTTAAATTGGGGCTGTCTGCATGATTATTGTATCCAGATGAGAAACTCACAGATCCTAATCTCCAGCTCTTACCTGGTTTAAAACCAAAGAGAGGCATTTCATTTGCTTCACCAGATCAAATAAAGAGAAAGTCTGGCAATAGTGATAAACCCCAGAGATCAGCTAAATTATGTTCCAACTTGACATTTATATGAGCACATGCCTCTCAATCTCCAGTGTGATTACATTAGGTGTATTTTAGCATGCACCTCATGTGCACACATCCCTAAAGATTTGGGCATGGGGTGGATTGTGACTAATACCATCACTGCTTTTATTTAAATGCTTTGTATTGGCAATATGCTCCTAAAACATTACTCAGGATGAGAACTGCATTTCAACCAAGTGCACACAAGCCTCTTGCATATTTGAATTAAGGTTTTCACACCAGTCCTAGCTTAGACCCAGAGAAAGCAAATATTTCTCTGCCTTTTGGGACATGTGATCATGAGTTCCTATCTGGGCATCGTCCCACATGGCATTCTTTACCTCCAGAGACTGAAGTCACTTTGCTTGAAGATTTTGATTTACCTCATTAACTCTAGAAACCTCAGGATGAGCTGGAGACAATGTGTTGGAATGCAGGCTGCCATCAGGGAGCCTCCTGGGAGAGCAGAGAATGACATGGCCCTACTTTTGCTCTATTTTAAATGTGTGTGTGTGTTTCATAAAATTCAGAATTGGAGCTAAAATGCCAAGTCACCAACATCTAGTCAAAACTCACCTCTTTGTTTTGGTATGAGTAAAAATCCCATTGATATCATTTAAGGGATAATGTATTTATCACAGAGCAATCTGTTATTAAAAGAAGAAGGTCAAGGACCAGTATAAATGACCCGTGGACATAGACAACAGGGCAGGGATTGACTGTGGGAATGGGTGCAGCGGACAGTAGAGAGCAATGGGGGGGAAACTGGGACAACTATAATAGAACAACAATAAAAAAAAGAAAAATTATGCAAGAAACTAAAAGAAAATATTTTCAGATAAGATCCTATAGTTTAAGGTGTAGATATGAACTATATCTCTTAAAACGCACTTTACTGACATGGAAAAGGAGAAATATGTAATAGTCTTTTTATATAAATTAGTTAATCTGGAAGATATGTTTCAGTCTTGGATATATATATATATATATATATATATATTCTAAGTAGTAGTCTAATGATATAAATCTTAAAACTATTTTATCTGTAACTGGTCAAGTAAAACATTCTTTTTCAGTTGTAGAAATGTGTGTTTTTCCTCTTGCATCTCTGGCTTCTCCTTTGCTCTGTTTGTAATATTTACTCTGTAGATATTATGACCATTCATCCTCTATTTAGCATGCCTATTGCAAAAATTCTGTCCTGTTGTCATTGTCAGACCCTATCTCAGAATGTGCCCCAATTTTAGTGTCCAAAAATAGCTACAAGTGTCTAATGAGTACAAAATACAAACTACTTTGGAAAGTCCCTTGTCATGGCCAAATTCCCAATGTACTATTGCACAGAACTGTCAGGTGTGATGAAAACTCCATAATTCATTTTTTCGTTGCCTATATTTACCTGCACATCAATCCACAAAGGATTGCAGGCTACTTTAAAAAGTATATACATTACAAAAGGATAAAATAGGTGAGGGAATCAGGGCAAAGGTAATTGAGGATAGGAAGTTGGTAGAGATAAGATCAGAAGGCTGATATGCATAGCATGGGACCCTGTCTAGTTGGAAGAAGTGAGCACAGATCCTGACTTCAAGCTTCCTATTGATCATATCAATGACAGGAAGACAATCAGTTGTTGAGATTGAAAGCAAACTGCTCAAGAGAAGCTCTGTTGGATCCAAGTCTGAAGCGCACTCTTTCTGGGGTTGCCTGCATCAAGCCGGGACCTCAAAGGCACCTGAATTCATTTTGTTCCATCTTTGTTACCTTTATTAAAGCAGTGCCTAAGCCCTCCCAAGTAGGACATAGATGGTCCTCGTTGTTAAAAATAGTCACTAGGAAGAAGGGAAAGAGATTAAGAAAAAAGCAACACATAGACGCAGATAGCAGTATGGTGATTACAAGAGGGGAAAGGGAGTGAGGGGAGATAAAAGAGTATAGGAGGGATAAATGGTGACTGAAAGAGACTTGACTTTGGATGGTAAACACACAATACACAAATGATGTATTATAGAATTGTACACTTGAAACATAATTTCATTAACCAATGTTACCCCAATAAATTCATTAAAAATTTTTTAAATGTAGTTGCTAGGGAGGGAAACTTGGAGACACCATGCAGTGACTCTCATAGTTCTGCAAACACTCTTCCTTCCTTCTTCTTGTCTCATTGTGTCTCATTGTGTCATTGCATGCCTTCTCCTCTTTCTGCAAACTCTTCCCTAACTCCCCCTAATATAGGTGAAGCTATAAACCCCTCCACCTACAGATCCAATCCTGGAAATACATATATCTGAGGTTATATGTATATAACCTCAGAGCACCACCCCAAAGCACATTTTAGAGTAAAAACATATTTTGCTTTAAAATACACTCTACCAATTTTCATGGAAACTCTGGATTGTTTTTACTTATAAGTTCCTGTAATTGATAGTTCCTACCTAAACTAATTTTCCTTCAGTAAAACCTTTTTTTTTTGGAGGGGGAGTATGTCAAGGAAAAAAGCAGGCAGCAAAGAGTAATAATGAATATTACATGCTCTTGTAAAGAATGACTTCAAAAGAGAAGAGGCTTGCCAGTGTTACTGAATAATGGCTTTGAACACAGCATTAAAGTCGTAGCATGAAGGAAGGAAGATAAAATATTTAATGACATGATAATATTACCAGTTCTTGCAAAAAGCCAAGAACTGGTCATAGTTTATCCGTGGCTGTACATTTTAATATCATTAGACAGCATTTTTCTTTTCTAGTCAGATGATTAGAATTACCAAAATCATGGGGTGGTAGAAAGGAAGGCAAATAAAGTAGCTACAAACTGCCTGGAAATCCTGTCTTTTCCAATTGACTTTTAATATGAATATAAAAACTGGGCTCAACAATCAATTGACTCACTTGGTTAACAGCTTGGTCAGATCTTCAATAAATATTGAAGGTTTCTCTATGAAATAACCTTTGACTAACCATATTTTGGGTGAGTTCCTTAAAACCCCACTCACTTCCAGAGACACAAATGTGATCAGAAGTCATCTGGAAATCTAATAGGTCATTCCTATATGATTTAGTTCAAGGAGAATTCTACGTACATCTGGAAGTTTGCATCAGGCAAACTGGTGCTTAACGAGGATGGATAGAGGAGAAGATACGGCGAGGAAGCCTGTTCATCACAATGGTAAAAACAAGCAGGAGTGGGGAAAAAAAGTGGGGAAACAAAGCAGGGAGACACCAACTTGCCTGGATTCTCACTACATTTGTCTCTCCTACACTCTGCCGCTCCTTCCAAATGCAACATCCTCACCACTTTTCTGCCACAGAAACTTGAGAAGGAAAACAGTAGCTACTCAAAACCAGTGTCTCTTCTTCCTTTTGTAAATTCCTGAGCAATTTTTTAAAAAGTGTATTAATTCACTAGGGCTGCCATAACAAAGGTTCTCAGGTGGGGTGGCTTAAACAACAAAAATTTATTTTCTCACACCTGTGGGGGCTTGAAATCCAAGGTCAAGGTGCCAGCAGTGTTGGTTCTTCTGAGGTCTGCCTCTGACTTACTATGGCTGCCTTCTCCTCCCTGAGTCTTCACATGGTCTTATCTCTGTGTGTCTGTATGTCCGTGTGACCGTATCCTAATCTCCTTTTCGTATAAAGACACCAGTCATGTTAGATTAGGGCTCTCTCTAATCACCTCATTTTAACTTAATTACTTCTTTAAAGACCCTATTTTCAAATATAGTCACATTCTCATATGCTGGAAGTTAGGACTTCAACAAATGGATTTTGTGGGGATACTACTTAGCTGGTAATATATATGTTTAAATGGGGAGAGAGAGCTGTGTGAGTCCTCAGGGCAGAAAGATGATAAGACCCAGATGGAATCACTCTGGGAAACCCCTAGGGAGGACAGATTTAAGCCAGCAGTTAGTTCTCTGCCCCTCTAGGATTCCTCTGCTCTGTGCACCGCATTCAAGTAATAGGCCAGGACACTAAGAGTTTCTGTGGTCAGAGGAATAGACTAGTGAACACTGACCAGAAGGTCTTCTCTGTTCAGGTCTGGGGCTGCTGAGCATCTTGGTAATAACTGACACTGAATTTCTAGGTACCCTGTGGAATCAGGGCTCAGCAGCATATTTCTATTAAGGGAAATACAGAATGTTCTATTTTTTGTTGTGTACGGACTCAGTCCATACCTGCTGGGATTGGATCAGGATATATATATATATATATATATATATATATATATATACATATATATATATATATATATATATATAACCTTTGGGAAACAATTAAAACAATAATCTTTGTTCATAACTATACAGTAAGCCAACAAAAGTATCTAAAACAGCCAGCACAGAAACAAAGCTGAGCTCAAACTAAGAAGTCTTGAGTTACAAACCAATATATTTGGGCATCAGAGGCAATTGTAAGTCAGCTCTGACCTATTCCAAATATAGTGATTTTCTCCATTAATGAAAATATCAGCACGTAGTTAATAGGAGCTAGGAACTAATACCTATCCAGCTTCCCCATCCCACTCAGTCCTGCCAGCACTCTCATTTTAATTTGAGATTCTTCCTAGAGATCTCTTATATATCTTGATAATTTTACCATTATTTGTGACTTTATATATTTTTTGTTTATGCAATTGCCCTATCTAAAAATGATAAACTTCATGAGGACAAGATCTCTGTTTTCTACTTCCTTTAGACTGCCTCACAAAACCTAGAGAAACATCACTTGGTTGATCACAGGTCACAGTCATGACTAAGAAGTCTTTCTTTTTCTTCTCCCATATTTACTTAAAAGAACTCATGTGTTCCTTCATACTCTTGAGATAGAACAGATTAACTGGATTAAATCTCCCTTTTTTCATTATCATGGATTTTAATCCACCTTTAGGTGTTTTCAGATTTTTTTTTTCTTTCAGGAAGCTAAATGCCAGAAAAACTACTGGGAGGAAAAAAAGGAAAAAGAAGTCTGAAATTAAGAAAGATAAGAGAAACCAGAGGAGAAGCAAATTTCAGAGAGAGAAACACGAGAACATGATCATTGAATTTGGGATAACAAACACTTGAAGTTCTAACCTCATTTACCTACTCCAGTCAAATACATTCCTTTTCCAAGCCCAGAGTTCTAAGCTAATTAAGACATGAAACATAAGAAATAAAAGCAAGCCCTGGCTGGTGGCACAGTGGATAAGGTGCCAGCCTGCGAACTCAAACGTCACTGGTTCAATTCCCTAGCCAGGGCTCAGAACCAGGTTGCAAGCCAGGTCTCCAGCCAGGTCCGTGGTTGGAAGCAAGTGAAAGGCAACCATATATTGATATCTCTCTCTCCCTCTCTGCCTCTCTCTCTCCCCCTCTCTCTGAAAATAATAAGTAAAATCTTTTAAAAAATAAACTAAAAATAGTCAATAAAAGCAAGTAGAAAACTGAAATGTCCCCTTTGTTTCAAATAAAGTCGATATTGTAGAACATAGTGTGTGCATACCTGTAAGTAAGTGAACCTTCTTAGATGGATTGGGTGCCCTTTGGCTACTCTGGTAGGTGCTTGGCCTTTGCCACCAAGTTTCCCCACCAAGTTTCCTACAGGTCAAGAATGATCTGGGCCCTGGCTGGTGGCACAGTGGATAAGGTGCCAGCCTGAGAACACAAAGATCGCTGGTTCAGTTCCCCAGCCAGGGCACATAACCAGGTTGCAAGCCAGGTCTCTAGCAAGGTCTGTAGCTGGAGGCAGGTGAAAGGCAACCATACATTGCTGTCGCTCTATCTCTCTGCCTCTTTCTCCCTTCCCCACTCTCTAAAAATAATAAATAAAATCTTAAAAAAAAAAATGATCTAAAGCACCTCACCAGTCAGAGTGGTTTCTCCTCTACAAATCGGAGAGGGTTAAGAAAGGCTAGAACTTTGCGAAGGAGGGTAACTGCCCATTGGAAGAAAACATCAGGAATGAAGAATAAATATTCTCCTAATGGGTATGTTGAATATAAGTTTCCATAGAAGATCTAAGCTGATCACCCCACAGACAGATTCAGAGAAAAAGTTAAGGAACGTGCAGGATAAGGGTCTGGGCTGGGAAATACAGTCAGAGGTCATCAGTGTACTGTAGTAGTTGAAATCATGAACATAACAGAGAGTCCGCAGAAAGAAGATATACAATGTGAAGAAAGGGGATTAGGAATAGAGCTCTTAGGAAAACAAGCATTTAAGGGTAAGGCATACAAAAACAAGCCAGGAAAGCAATGAAGAAAGAAGAGCCCAAGAATGATGTTGCAATTGCCAAGAAAATGAGAGCTGGAAGAAGAGGGAACAATAACATTCAACAGTGCCAAGACTTCACCTAGTTTAGGATCAGAGATGATCCTAAACTTAATTGCTAAGCAATCAAGGAGGCTTTGGAGCACTTTGCCCTTCTGCAGAGCAGTTTCCTGGGGTTGGTGGTGAGAAGCCGTATTGTACCATGTTAAGAACTGAATAGAAGTTGAGAAAGACCCTGTTCCCCGCCCTCAAAAGAGAGCCCAACAGCAACCACCGACATTTAAACAGGCCCTAACAAAGTCACTGTCCTTCTCTCAGATCCATGAATGTGTTCCCAAAAGATCCCCCAAAAGTCCTATGTCAAACTGTGTGTGTTCTGTGTGCTTTGCACATTTTTCTGCGGAGAGATTTATAGCTTTCATAAAATTCAATTGTCCAGTTTTAGGAGCCAAGAAAATGGGTAATTGAATGGAGATGGGTCAAGATTCTAAATCCTCATAAGGGCAAGTATACCGTATAATTAAAGTCAAAGGCCTCAGGGTCCAAGTGGGGTCGGAAAGAACCAAAGCAAGAAGGTAATTCTATTTAACTGTTATGTAGAAGACACTTGAGTGGTTAGTTGAGATCTTGGTAAAGAACAGGAGCAATATAAGCAAGCAAGAGCGAGCTGGAAGGCCAGGACTACCATCCATTCAGTACCCAATTGCTTGATAAGTGCTGCTATGTCTCAGGTACACTGCTCTGTCCTGGTGATAGAGCCTAAAGGAATTTGCGTTTAGAAATCAAGGGACTAAAACTTGAGATTTCATGGGTGGAAGCAGTTCTTTCACAACCTCAAGTTGGGTTTGCTCAATTATTTCATTGGTAAACCACAATGTTCACATTCGGAGAGGGGACAAAAAGAAAGAAAGAAAGCAAAACCGTGCGTGGTGAATTAACCCACCAACCTGCCAGGATCAATCTCCCATTTACCCATTTGAGTCAGGCAGGAAGGAGGAAAAAATCAGGATGACAATTAAAAAAAAGAAAAAATTAAGATGTTAAAACTCTGCATTTCAACTTTGAGCTGACATTGTGGAGAAGCTCTTTCCAGCTGCTTTGTCTGGCCATGTCAAGAAGTGACCATGATTTATTGTGCCACCTCCATAATTTCAATGCTCTTGATCTCCCACCGGAAGCAGTGACAAGTAAGGTTAACTGCTGTGTAAAGAGACAGTATGAATAATGCTTCATGCACAGAGCTGGCACTGATGTGCAGCATGAGGTGGGGGAAGCAAGGATGTTAGCCATTGGTTTAAATCGCCTCCAAACAACAACCTCCCAAATGCCCTAACACATTTCGGAACAATCTGTACTTGTATCAATAAACACCTGAGCTTGTTGGAAATTGTTTCCTTTCCTTGTCCCTCACAAACGTGCAAACAGTCAACTTTGCATACATTTGTATTTGGTATTGATTGTGATAGCTAACATTAAGTATCCACACAATAATGCCAGCCACTGTCCCCATGCTCTATACTCATTACTTCAATTAATCCTCACTTTTTCATCCCTTGTTATCACTTCCACATACAGATGAGAAGAATGAGGCACAGAAGGTTAAATAGCTTATCAAAGAGGAAGAAGCAAAGCCAGATTTGGAGCCCACATGTTCTAACTCATGACCCTCCTTAATTCAGTCAACTTCACCTATCTTGTATTTTCTCTTCAACCAGCTTACACATGTTGCTGAGCAAAGATTATTGCTCTGCTGCTACTGAGTAAAGTAGGGTGTGCATCACCAAAGAAAAAAAAAATGCATATTTTTTGTCTTCCACAATCACAGCTTGTCTTCATTCACAGGGTCTAGATGGGAAGTTTCTGTATCTGCAAATATTCCATTAACACTCATCACTGTTTCATATATTTACATCTCATTTCCCCCAAAGAAAGAAAAATGAGGAAGCAACATTGATTGAATATCTACTGCATTCTAACCATTGTGTTGGGTACACTAAGCCTCACAATGACCCCAAGAGGTAAGTATAACTATCCCCATTTTATAAATTAAGAAATGGAAGCTCAAGAAAGTTAAGGACATGTCTCTAGGACTAACTATGTACATACAAGGTAAAAGTGGGATCAAAGTACTTCGTGATCCTACTTTACCAGGACTGGACATTTCCTTTGTATGTCTTAGTAACCCAGCATTTTCCATTCCATTCTTCATATGGATGAGGAAAAACAGAAAGGCAGAAGGAGACTGGGAAATAGATTGAGAGCTGGCTTGGGAGCTTAGATATCTCTGAAACACTGGAGAATTGGCTTCTCTGCATCCCAAGTTTCCTCAAGGTCTGTCTAAAATATTGTCAAAGACTTTAGATTATAGGAGTTGGATGGCAACCTTGAGATTGCTACACTCAAAGTTTCTTCTCTGGCAAAAAGCCAAACTTCCTCTATCTTCTGGCAAATAAGCAGTACCTGTGTGAGGTCTTTTGCTTTCCAAAATGCCCAAGAACAAGGTCAAGGATGTGCTGCTATTGGGATCTCATGCCCCACAGCGACTCAGCTGGTAGAGATTGGGTTGCTGGAGGAGGTAGGAAGGGGCCTAGCCCTCTCGCCTCACACGAATAATTATCTTCTCAACTCTTTCCCTTCACTGAAGAGTTCCTGAAAGTCCGTCCAAATCTCACTTTAAACTCTTTTTCATCGAGAGAGAGAAAGAAAAAAAGTGCTGTTGTTTTTGTCTAATGGAAGTACTGTGCTGTGACTAGATTTGTAACAGCAGTGTGTCAAAATGCCAAAAAACTGTGTCAAAATAACATTTAAAAAACTCAGAGGAGACATATTATAGTCCTAAATGAGTATCTTTATCTCTCTGCCTTGAAATTTGTTAGTCTCCTCTCAAGAGTCATAATAAACCTCAAAGAAATACACAACAGTTAATGAACACAATTTAAGGACCAATACAGTCGTTGATACCCCCATTACTGTTAAAACATCTCTCACATTTGTGAGTTTTACTCTTCTAAGTTTTTCTATTTAATCTCTTCTTCATCAGAAGCCTGTTTTCCCATTATCCTTAACCTCCAAAGTATATGCATATTGCCATGAAGTTAATCAACCTAAAAAGAATTAATTTCAATTTATTTTCATTATCATTGGTGAGGAAAACATCACAAAATATTTCCTGACACTTTATAGATAAAAGTCAAATTCATGGCAATCCTGTGTTGCCAAGGTTTTGTATATTTACTTTAACTGGCCTTCAAATAATATTTAAGCTTATCATAGGCAGGATGCTGGCCTCCCATGATCTGGCTGAGAAAAGATAAGGATATTAAAATTTCCAGGGCTATTCAGATAATTTAAAGTATCATAGTCTTTCGCATAACTCGAACAGGAGATATTTACTTCCATTAAGACAAGCTGCAGGTTTGATCAAAGGCCAGGAAGTTCTCTGAATTGTCTGCTTCCACAGCGATCATCTGTTGTTTGGTGACTGCTCTGCTTCCCCACTGCAGAGGCAAATGAGTAGCAAACCAAATCAAAATGATCCCATTTCCTGGGCAAAGTGGTTGGAAAACATGTGGGTATTGAATTCACAAGAACTATTTTGACACTAGGAGTGTCAAAAAAAGTGAAGAATGATATAAACCGCGAAGAGCTGCTGGCCATTTTTGCTGTGGTGTGGAGAAGGGCTTTCTAAGTTTGAAGTCAACAAATGTAACCACGGCCCAAGAATAAAAAACATTCTTGATGATAGTATTCGTACACTGGGATCCAGCTGGACCTAAAATCAGATCCACCCTCTTAGATTTCCAAATTAGGCAAGTAAATACATTTCCTTTTGTGCTTGTGTTAGACTTAGCTTGCCTGCATTTGTGAGTAAAAATACCCAATTCCTCTCTTAGGTACCCGAAACTATTTCATAAGCCAGTGACATCATAGTTCTACGTGGGAGGTCTGAGAAATTTTCTGTCGCACAGCTGTGCGATTCAAAGTGGGGTGCTTGTACCCAGCTGGTGTTCTCCCAGAGATGGACTAAGGCTGACTATTCGCCCATCCCTTGCCTTTTCAGTAGTAACTTTTCACTGCAGAAGACCACTGATCACTTTTCCCCCACTATGTTTGCTAGATGCTCTAATACATTTATGGTGAGATTATAACCCAATGCAATCTCTCTACAAGGCAATTCAGCAGAAGGGATCAAGAGTCTTTGGTATCCACACCATTAGTATTATACCAAAAATACTAAGAAATCCACCTATGATTCAAAAGTGAAAACTCACACAATTCTCTCCATAAATGTTGAAAGGACATTTTAAAATCTAAACAAAATAAGCAAAGGCTGATGGTTACTTAGCATAGTACAATATGCTTATCTAAACCTCAAACCCTCATTATACTTAATGAGGAAAAAAACTCTATATATTTTCAATAAAATGAGAAACAAAACAAAGATGTCCCTTATACCAACTACTATTTAACATTATTTTGGAAATATATCTCCAAATGTAGACAATGTAGCAAAACAAGAAAAAGAAAGCTCATAAAAATGAGAAAAGAGGAAGTAAAAATGTCATTATTTGAAATGGTCTAATTAATAGGTTATCAAGAAAAACCAATAGAATAAGTTATAAAGGTATAGTAAAACCAAGAACAAATCATAGCATGACTGGCAACAAAATTATTGCATATATTTAATACCCATAATGTATCAATACAACTACCAGTTTTAGTTTTAAATATCTAGGAATAAATGTAGCAAAAAATGTGCAAAAATCTACATAAACTTTAAAATCCTATGAAAAAGTAAATAAACAATAAACAAATGGAAGAACAACCATTTTCCAAGAAGAGAAAAGAAAATTATAAAGATGGCATTTCTCCCCAAATTAATCAATAAACTTAATCCTAATGCAAACACTTATTTAGGATAAAAAAGCAAAACGATTCTAATATTTGTATGGAAAAATTAAATAACTAACAATGCAAGAAAAACAAAATCTGAAAAAGGACAACAAATAAGGGGAAACATTTATGCAGATATTGAAATATATTATAAAGCTAGAATAATTTTTTAAAGATTTTCTTTATTATTTTTAGAGAGAGGAGAAGGGAGAGAGGCAGAAAGGAAGAGAAACATCAATGTATGATTGCCTTTCACCTGCCTCCAGCTAAGGACCTGGCAAGAGACCTGGCTTACAATCTCGTTATGTGCCCTGGCTGGGGAATCAAACCAGCAACCTTTGGGTTTGCAGGCAGGTGCCTTATCCACTGTGCCATCAGCCAGGGCTAGAATAACTTTTAAAGTATAGTACAGTTCATGGAAAACCAGACAAATCAATAATAAAAAAATAAAAAAACTAAGAAATAGTTCCAAATATAAATAGGAATTTAATGTAGGATAATGCTGGCTTTTTAAATCAAAGGGCAAAAGATAGGTCATACAACACATGGTATTGGTTAGCAATCTGAAAAAAATTAAATTACATTTCTTTCCCACACTGTACATAAAAATAAATTTTAGATTAAGCAAAACTTTGTGTAAAATATAAACACATAAAAATACCAAATGAAAATGCAATGGTATGTATTTAAAATCTCCAAGTGGAGATTTCTATGTATATGACAAAACTCAGTATCATTAACGTAAAAATAGATAGATATAACCATGTACATAAAACATTTATGAGTGGCAACAAAAAATAAGCAAATAATATAAACAACTGAAAAGATAAGCTGGAAAACAATCTTGCAAATAACAACCAAGGAACTAAAATTTTATCAATATAAAAATAATACTTTTGATTTCCCAGCCAGGGCACATAACCAGGTTGCAGGCTAGGTCTCCAGCCAGATCTGTAGCTGGAGACAGGCGAAAGGCAACCATACATTGATGTTTCTCTCCCTCTCTGCCTCTCTCCTTTCCCCTCTTTCTAAAAATAATAAATAAAATCTTTTAAAAAAAGAAAAGAAAACAATCCGAAACACACACCAAAGTACATACCCAAAGATATTCATCACAAGGGATTTAGTTTATTTGTTTTGTTTTGATAAACAGGTAAAATGACAACAACCTAAATAAGCAATGTTAAGGGATTAGTTAAGGAAATAATATTACATTTATAATGGAATATTATGCAGCTATTAAAAACAATGCTTATGAAGCACTTTCTAACAACATGAGGATGTGCTTAGATGATAATGTAGGCAAAAAGCAAGCCAGAGAATTTCAATACACTGTAACTGCTGCTAAGTAAAAACCATAGAAAGCATGTCAAAATATTAAGTATCTCTGAGCAATGGAATAATAGGAAATCTTGTTCTCTTGAACTTTTTCATAGTTTCCAATTTTTCCAAAAGGAGAGTGTATTTTTACTATAGTGATCAGAAAAGTGTTTAATAAAAATTAAAATCTGCATGTCCTGTTCACAATCTCTGGCCTTCCCACTTATGAACAGCTTATTCAAAGAAACATGCCCTCTGGGTCTTCCCTTACATTGCTTGTAATATCGTTTTCTGCTTTTCAGCTGGATCCTACCAGAAGTTATTTTATTCTAGGCATGCACTTGGTGCTGAAGGGATCAGTGCTCACCTTCTCATCATCACACCCTCTGCATGAGGCTGGGAGTCCAGCAGCATAGCAGTTTCTGGAGTTAGTCTACTTCGATACACATCACAATTCTATCACATTCTATTAATTCCCCTGCGCCTCTATGGGGAGACAAAAGATGCACCGAGTAATGTTGCCATGGGAATGAAATGAGATCATTTACATAGGGTGCATAGCTCACACACAGTACCTGGGACATGGCCAAACCTTAATAAATATTAGATAGGCTGCACAGAGAAATTTGCTTTTTAATCCAAAACTGTGACTTCAGAACAGAAGATAAACTCTCCTAATAAACCCCAATTCTCTATCAGTTTGTTTTTGTTTCCCAAGAGTTTGAGGTTCTGTCGCATGGCTTTGAGATTTTCTTTATCACCTTCTTCCTATTAATTACATGTAGATTCAGCTTCTTTTGAAACCCACAACATCAGGAAGCCTGGGTTCGCAGGGGCATTTACAAACATTCTAATGCTGATGTCTTAGGAGGGCTGTCTGTCCTCAGAAAGAGGAAGACAGGGAAGGTGAAGTTCAGAGGAAGCCCAAGGGCAACAGGCCTCCTAAAGAGCTGTGTACCTGCACCCCACATACCCCTGAAAGGCCAGGGTCATGGTCAAAGTTCCTTATGCAGAGCAAGAATTCGTTTTCTCATTGACCAGAAGTAAATTGATTTTATGACTAGACTCAACAGCAACAAAAAATACAAGTGAACTGAGATCTTGATTTATGAAGATCATTCTTCAATAAAAGGAACCAAGAGCTCTTTGAAGAAAAGTCTGGTTCCAGGGCTTGGGCAGGGAAAGTAAAAGATGCTCCTGTCCTGCCAGAAAGAAAGGAAATGCTCAAAGAATGATGAGGACATGTGACAGGAACACAGAAGCAAACTTGAAGGGGCTTCCACTGGCCAAATCTGGGACAATTCGAGCAATAAAATAAATAATGATAGAAATGAATGAAAAGCATTAAATGAAATTCCAAAAGTACATATTGATAGGATGGAAGAGGGGAGGGGGAAAAGAAGCCTTTTGTAGAAGAAGGCCAACTAATAAGTATAGCAGGAATAATGGGGTTAGAAAAGCATCAGTGATGCTGAGAATGGGAGTGTTAGCAAATGGTAGGATGAAAATTCTGCAGAGTATTTCAGGACGGACATCATGCCATGGTGGTGACGGCAGAGTGGAGGAGTAGCAGCTCACTTCCCTGCACCTGCAAGCATAGCCCGGGGCTGAGGGGCTGCCAGCAATAGAAGTAGGAGACCAGACAGTCACCAAAGGAAGCTGACTGTGCTGTAACCTGCATTGGATATGAGATTATTTTTCTTATTGGAAGATAATTCTGAAAAGGAAGAGTTGCTTTTTGGGACTGAGATCACCAGAACCATCCTGTAATTCTTTATTTTTTCTTTTAAATTGTATTAAAAAGCACCTAAGAACAACTAACCTCAAAACAAAAAACACCCAGAATTGCCAGAAAATCAAATTGTACGGAAGCCTGACAACTGGAGGATCCCAGCTCAGCCCAGACCATGTAACCCAGGGCTCCAGCACTGGGAAAATAAAACTTACCAACTTCTGGCTGTAAAAACCAGTGAGGATAGCAGTGGTGGAAGAAACTGCCTATCTTTCAGAGCAGTCTGTTTAAGGGCCTCCACAGTCCTGGAATGGATGCAAACCCACCCACTCTAGGAACCTCCACCAGGGCAATAGCTAGGGGGGACACCACTCGCGTACAGGAAGTGAGTGAAGTGACTAAAATCCTGGTGAATGCAGAGCAAGCTTCCAACAGCCAGGCAGCTACATTGTTCCCTCTCCAACCCCCAACACCCCTGTATACAGAGCTACAAAACCGGGAAGCAAGTTGCTCTACCCTGGCAATCACCTAAGGCTCCACCCCATACAATGTAACAGATGCACCAAGACAGGGAATCAAAGAAGCTCTATCTAATACACAAATAAATATGGCTCAAGTGAAAAAAGAGAACAGAACTCCAAAAAAGAACTAAATGAAATGGAGATAGCCAATCTATCAGATGCAGAGTTCACAATGCTGGTGATAAGAATGCTCACAGAACTCACTAAGCACTGCAAACACATAAGAGAAGAAATGAAGATTACACTAAGTGAAATGAAGAAAAATCTATGGAAACCAACAGTGAAGAAAAGGAAGTTCAAATAAATAATTTGGAATGTAAGGAAGAAATAAAACAATCAACCAGAGCAGAATGAAAAGATTAGATTTCAAGAAATAAGAAGAGAATAAGAAGACTCTGGGACATTTCCAAAAGTGCCAACATCTGAATCATAGGTATACCAGAAGGAGAAGAGAATGAGTAAGAAATTGAAAACTTACTTATTTGAAAAAATAATGAAAGAAAACTTCCCTAATTTGGTGAAAGAAATAGACACGCAAGCCCAGGAAGCACAGAGAGTCCCAAACAAGTTGGACCCAAAGAGGACCACATCAAAACACATCATAATTAAAATACCAAAGGTTAAAAATAAAGAGAGAATCTTAAAAGTAGCTAGAGAAAAGCAGAGAGTTACCTACAAAGGAGTTCTCATAAGACTGCCAGATGACTTCTCAAAAGAAAATTGGCAAGCAAGAAAGGCTGGTAAGAAGTTTCAAAGTGATGAAAAACAAGGACCTACAACTAAGATTACTCTAACCAGCAGAACTATCATTTATAATGGAAGGGCAGATAAAGTGCTTCCCAGACAAGGTAAAGCTAAATGAGTTCATTCTCACCAATTCTTTATTATATGAAATGTTAAAGGGACTTATTTAAGAAAAAGAAGAAGATTAAAACTATGAACAGTAAAATGACAACAAACTCACAACTATCAACAACAAAATCTAAAAAATTAAAACAAAATAAGCAAACAACTAGAACAGGAACAGCATCATAGATATGGAGATTATATGGAGGGTTATCAGCTGAAAATAATCAATAAAATCTTTTTTAAAAATAATCTATAATCACCCAAAAGATACCTTTTTGAAGACAATTTCAATGGATGAGAATAGCAATTGGCAGGTAATATGTCATTAACCATGTGGCCTGGCCAGTAGATGCCAAGCCTTAGAGATTTCCAAGCACAAACTCAGTTTATGACAGAATGTTTTATATCTCTTCCAAACTGACTATTTAAGTCCTTAGTTCAAGGAATGGAGTTCCTATTGTAGAATTTCAGGCAGCCTCTAAAATATAGAAGAATCTCAAGTGAGGAAAGGTTTCAGCCAAGGAAGCTTTACTAGTGTCCCAGATTGCCCTAGTGAGCAGCTGTGTTCTGAATGCATTGGGCTGGCCACACCTGAGATCTCCCCACAACCAAAGCCCCTCTTCATGTTTTAGTTTTTTAATCTATTTTATTTTATTATTATTATTTTTTAAAGATTTTATTCATTATTTTCAAAGAGAAGAGCAGGGAGGGAGAAAGGAAGAATGGGAAAGAAACATCAATGTATGGTTGCCTTTCACCTGTCTCCAGCTAAGGACCTGGCTGGAGACCTGGCTTACAACCTGATTATGTGCCCTGGCTGGGAATCAAACCAGCAATCTTTGGGTTCACAGGCTGATTAATCAATTTTATGTTTGTTACTTTGTACCTCAGTTTTCTTACCTGTAAAATGGGCTAAAGTACCTACATCATAGCATCATTGTGAGACTTAAATAAGATAACACATGTCAAATTCTTAGAATGGCTGGAATAGAATGTTTGGTGAATGTTTGATGCTATTGTTATTATTAGCCTTGCTAAAGATCTCTTTTCTCCATTGCTCTGCATTTTGTGTGATGGTTCCAGTTTTGAGGACTGTTCTACCCACCTCATGACACCATTATAGATTATTTCCGTGACTGAATGTTGTGGATTGAATCATGTGTGCTAAAAAGGCAGGTTGAAGCCCTAGAACCTGTAAATTTGCAGATGTAATCAAGTTAAGAGGGGGTCATACTGAATCACAATGGACCCTAAACCAATATGACTGTTCTTTATCAGAAGAGAATACACGGAGAGACAGAGAAAGAGAGAGGGGGAGACGTCACAATGGAGGCAGAGGTTGGAGGGATGTGTCTACAAGCAAAGGAATGCCAGTAACCACCAGAAGCTAACGAGGCAAAGAAGGATCTTCCCCTAGAGCCTTCAGAGAGACTGAGGCCCTGAGAACATCTCAATTTCAGACTTCTAGCCTGAAATTGTAAGAGAACAAATTTCTGTTGTTTCAAGCCGGTTAGTTTGCTTTTCATATGTATCCTATGGGTTTTCTTCCTCAAGCCACCCTCACAAAATACTGCCTCTCATTCATGTTTTTGTGTATAAACTTCTCCTCATCTTAGGGAATATCTGAGGAAATGTTTAGTCACAGCTGTCTATGTCAGAAAATGCCCTGTTCTCTTGGATTGTTGGGATTTTAAAAAATTTATTGTCCATTAATTATTTTCCTACCACTAAATATGATAGTGCAACAAAATGATATGACACAGAACACTGAATTTCCTTTATTTAATTCTGTCAGTGTTGGAAATGATCAGTTATTATTGGAATCAGAAGCTAATCTTATCCTGCCCGGTTATCGTGAATCCTCATTTGGCTTCAGCAATTCATAATCTTGATGTCCTAATATTCTTTCAACTCAGAGACTGACAAAGAAACCACTCTCATTTTGCTGACTGATTATTCAATTCCATATTCCTAAATCTCATTTTTTCCAGCTTCTCTGAGTTAAACATTACATTTTATTTCAGCTAAATCACCCCTGTAATAAGCTGAATCTTATTCTGTTACAGTTTTTGATGACTTCTCCATTGATGGAACATAAAACAGTGTCTAGCATATATACATTTTTACAGTTTAATTCTGTGCTCCCAAAAGATAAATTGTGAACCAAATGGGGAAAGAGATATGAATAAGTAATACCAGCTGAACAGACTAAAATAAGTAGGAAAAGTTAAGCCCCTCTCAGTAAATGTCAAGTATGAAATTGTTTTATATAATTTTATTCATTGGACCTAACTTACTCCCACAAGATTTCATTTGATTTTCAGAGATTGATACTATTATGTTCTGCATTCCAAGTACGAGATCAAAACATTTCCAGTGCCAGACTACAGCTTCTTGCACTGCAGTGTAGAACTTGCTCTAACAATGGTGCACTCCCAGAACAAAGTGAAGTCAGTGGTTCGGCTAGACCCTACATAAGCCCCCTCACTGTAGTCAGGTATGTGTGGGTCATCACTGAGTGAGGACAGGGTTGAGTCTCCATTACCACAGTTACTCAGAGCAAGAAGGCTTAGTGCAAGAGCTAAGGAATCACTCATAATTTTCAACAGTTTTTGCCCCAGCTGGGCGTGATTGAAGAGAACACAACAGCCAAGCCAACCACACATGTAGGCAGATGTGGCAGATTGTTGCCTTTTCTATTAGACACACAGTTAACTACATATTGCATCCGCCCTGTGATGAAATGTGGCCGGGTCGCTGAGTTCATGGATCCATTGGAAAGTAGATCAAAGTGGTATACTTTATTTTCAGGACCTCTTCTGCAGTCCTCCCTGTTCTCTCTTTTGCTTCATCTGCCAGCCAGACTTAGAGGATACAGGGGAAACCTTCAAGGCCCTAGGGCAAAAGCCAGCAAGCTTTTTCTATTAAGGGCCAGGGAGTAAATATTCAATATTTTAGGCTTTGGGGGATATACAGTCATGCATGACTTCTCAACTCTACTGTTGTGACAGAAAAGCAGTAAATGTAAATGAATGAATGTGACTCTGTTTCAATAAAGCTTTATCTACAAAAGCAGTTAGATTTGGCCCATAGACCATAGTTTTCCAAACCCTGCCCCAGGGTGACCATAGATGGAAGGATTTGGGGTTCCTAAATAACTGGGTTTACTAGACCACCCTTTCCCAAATGTTGCCCTTAATGACTGGGACACGAACAATGGGTTGGCATGGGATTCTGCTTATTATAGTCACTTAGGAATCCAGGAGAGCAGAGGCATCACCCTAGTTCACACTTTCACAATCATCCCTCCTGTTGAAAGGGACTGAGTACTTGAAATTGTACCTTCTCAAAGCTTCCTCCTGGAAGCACATGTTATTCTCATTTGAATTTTATTGCCAAGTCGAGGCGTATTGACTATGTCTAATTTCAAAATGAAATCCAAAAAAGGGAGGAGTGAAAAGGTGACACAACTCTAGGCCCAACAAAAGAAGAGAATTTGAGTACTTACAAATGGTACTAATGATGCTACAGAATGTTAAACAAGGCTATCAATTGTTCACATCCTAAGTGGAGAAAAGTTTAATCAGACTGCTATCCTCCTAAGGCTGAAGACTGACCTACCAAGGGGAGGTGAAAGGTAATATTAGAACTCAAGCGTCTACAGGTAGAACAAGTTTGGATTAGTTGACCATATCAGGGTTTCCAGAAAGTAGCATTATGACACAAAAGAAATGGGACTTGGGGTGGGGCGGGGAGCTATGGATAAAGGAATGGAACCTAGATTAGCATCCTAGATATGATTTTGCTTCAAATCCATCTTCCCTTACAGGAATGACAGGATTAAACTGGCCCACTTACAAATGATTGTCACTTAGGTTGAAACTACCTTTTACCTACAAAAACAGCTTCACATGGTCAAATTTAACATCTTGTATTTTAAATATCACTAACATTTACTTTAAAAATAAAATACCATAAAAGTTACTTTATATTAATTAATTTGGAAGATTCTATCCAAAAATATGCTCAGATAATAAAATATTCCCCAGACGGTGCAAGTAGATTTAGCTCTTGAACATACAAATAAAGAGAGCAAGACTGACTTTATTCTTGCCCTGACACTGCCTCTAGTAAAGTTGAAATCACCTTCCTTTTAAACCCAAGAAAGACAGAACTGGTATACATTGAGCTCCAACTATTTAAGGGATTTACAGCCAAGGTCACAGTTGAGGTGAAGTGGAAAATTAAGGTCTGACTGGCCCTCAAGCAGCTCCAACGATCCCTTTGTCTAGAGGAACGCTGCCTGTAGCCAAGCAGAGGTGAAGAGATGTTGACACGAACATAGCAATCAAGGGTCAGCCCTGAGCTCAGCCCATGGGACCAGGTCCTAGCCCTGCACTAGGAAGCTGCTCGCAGAAGGTGGAAGTGCTATTTTCTTGAGGGACTTTGTGAGATATAAGTTTTAAATGGTGAATCTTCAGGGTAGCGAGAATCGGGCAAGGAACCTGCAGCAGGGTCTTGGTGTGCAACAAATAGAGGGCTGTGGGAAGACTGTTCATAAGCACAAGTGAGATGATTCCGCAGGAAGCTCAAGAATAAGTGGGGAAGACTGACAAAAAAGGGAGGCTGATGTCTTAGAGCTATGCAGATGAGCACAACTGTCCAGAGAATGTGGGCATTTCCTATCAAGTATGTTAATCAAGGTTTTCCAAAGAAATAGAACAAACAAGGTGTGTGTTTCTGTGTGTGCATATTATAAGGAATTGTTATTATAAATTATTATAAGGAATTAGTTCATGTTATCATGGAAGCTGGCAAGTTCCAAGATCTTCAGAGTGAGACAGCAAGCTCAAGTCCCAGGAAAGTCAGTGATGTAGTTCTAGTCCAAAGGCTGGCAGGCTTAAGACCCAGGAAGAGATAATGTTTCAGTTCAGGTTCAAAGGTTTGAGCAAATAAACAATATCTTAGTTTGAAATCCATCAGGCAGAAAGAATTCTCTCTCACTCAGGAAAGTCAGCCTTTTTGTTGTATTCAGGCCTCCAACTGATCAGAGGAGGCCCACCCATATTAGGGAAGGCAATCTTCTTTACTCAGTGTACTGAACTAAATGTTAACCTCACCCAGAAACATCCAGAAAGATATTTGACCAAATATCTTGGTACTCTGTGGTGCAAATTGACACACAAAATAAACCATCACACGAAGTAACCTCATTTACTCACTTAGACTATTTTCCATTTCATAGAATCTTCCCAACAACTTCTGAATTAGATATTATGGAAGCAAATAAAGAGGTAAAGTAGGCCATCAGAAGTCATAGGATTTGATCCCATGACTTCCTGCATTAGTTTTGTTTTGTTTTGTTTTTTTAAGATTTTATTATTTTTAGAGAGAAAGGCAGGGAGAGAGGTAGAGAAGGAGAGAGACATCTATGTATGGTTGCCTTTCACCTGCCTCCAGCTACAGACCTGGCTGGAGACCTGGTCTGCAACCTGGTTATGTGCCCTGACTGGGAATTGAACCAGAGACCTTTGGGTTCACAGGCCGGCACCTTATCCACTGTGCCACTAGCCAGGACAGCATTCATTTTTTAGCTGGTTCCAGCACAAAGGTTTCTTTGTAATAGCAATAAGATACCAAAACTCTGTTTATGTCTTGAGTCAAGAAAACATAATGTTAACAAAAGGCCTTTAAACAAGGGAAAACTGGATATGATCTGGATTTTAGATGGTTTTAACAAATTATTATAAACATTTTTAGGAGTAAAATGTCAAGGTTAGGTAACACTTAAAATCATAAGTAGACCATTAGAGGATAGTATTTTTGTTCACAGAAACTTTTTTTTTTTTTTTTTCATTATTTTTAGAAAGAGGGGAAGGGAGAGAGGCAGAGAGGGAGAGAGACATCACTGTATGGTTGCGTTTCACCTGCCTCCAGCCACAGACCTGACTGGTGACTTGGTTTGCAACCTGGTTATGTGCCCTGGCTGGGGAATCGAACCTGCGACCTTTGGGTTTGCAGGCCGGTGCCTTATCCACTGTGCTACCAGCCAGGGCTGAAACTTTTTTTTAAGCTATGACTTTTTATAGTCAGAGCCCCGGTGTAGCTACTAGCTGGTATTCATTCTGATTGATTGGCTTTTATGGCATACCCCTATCAGATATTGAATATTGGCCCTGCCTCAATGTATTTACCTTATTTTGAGCTAGACTCTCCCTATATGATGACAAAATGGCTGCAGAAGCCCCAGCCCTCTCATTTTCTTTATGAATTTTCTTGACTGTTTCCCCAAAGCCATGGGCCTTATTCTCATTGGCTCTAACTAGTCACTTGCCCTTATCTGAACCAATCAGCTATAGTTAGAATGTTTAACCCAGGAGCTAAAAAAAAAAAAAAAAAAATACAGCCAATCCCATGCTAGATTACATAGATTAATATTGGGGAAGAGGCCTTTGCCTAAATAAATGTGGGGTGCTCATTGTAAGGTAAAATAGATGAGGAATGGCCAAAAACCAACAATTTTTTCTCCATATCCTTTCAAATAAGATCGACTCTGAGTATGCTAGTCTTGAATTTTGTAGTGACAAGCAAAGTTAGCACTTCAGAGGGTATTTCCTAAGGAGAAGGAGTCTTACAAGAAACTGGAGCAATATTATATTCCACTACTCTCTTTTCTAGACAAATTAATCCGTTGTTTCTTTTACAGTCCTAAGACATTCTTGCCTTTGCTCATGTTAAGCCCCTCCATCCAAAATGCCCTCCTGCTTAGATGTCTAGCTCA
Source organism: Noctilio leporinus (assembly GCA_004026585.1). Taxonomy (NCBI): domain Eukaryota; kingdom Metazoa; phylum Chordata; class Mammalia; order Chiroptera; family Noctilionidae; genus Noctilio; species Noctilio leporinus. The sequence continues at coordinate 48,312 of PVIW01003953.1, forward strand.
GATGTCCAGCTCAGAGGGCACTTTCTTTCCAGTTTCTCTGAGCTTCTCCCCTCTCAGGCCCTCCATCCAATCCAATCCACCCCCTTCTGAACCTCAGCCGCACTCCATACCTCTCTCATGACACCTCTACTCTTTACACAAGTTCAGGAGAGGCAGAGCTAATTGTGTTGTCATTTTATTCTTCCTTCCAGACCGTAAACTCTCTGAGGCAAGCCTGTTTTTATGCATCTTTACATGGCCTGGCACCAATTCACTGTCAGCACTCAACATTTATTAAATTTCATTCAGCTCAGCAGCCAGAGATTTGTCAACTCCCACAATGACTTCAGCCACCATTAACACAAATCAATGTGTCCTGTGTTTCAGATCTGGGTGATGGCTTCAAGAGCATCATTTTAATAATAGTGATTACTGTTATTAATTTTTAACTTGGAATATAACGTTTTTAAGCCAACAGGAAAACTAGAGCCTGATTTCGCATGGATTCTCCGTCATCTCCATAGTGCTTTCCTACATGGCAGGCTGCTGAAACTGCACAGGGCTCTAGCTGGACCATGCCCTGAATCTAACTCTGCTCTGAATCTGCTCTGAATCTAAGCTTTTAGAGCTCCGTCACTGCTACCTTAAGAAAGCACTAGTTGAAACTTGATGCCTATAATTCTTAATTACAATTGCATTGCTGGCTTTATGTGCATCTCTGCTCATTTAAACTCAATGCTGACTGACAAATTGTGCTCATCTGCCTAGTCGACAGTAATTTAGTCAGGCAACCTGCAGCTTGCACCAGACTGATGAGCAGCTGTTTGATCTGTTTGGGGATGTATTGTTGTTTTCTTGCTGTAGGCTGCTTTGTGCCGCTGCTGCAGAGATAGATGGTTTTGTCTCCTCCAGTGACATTGTGGACACTCCGAATGGCCTCTCCTGTAACTCCAAATAAACATTGCAAAATAAAATAAAATAAAATAAAATCGATCACCCTCCATCCCAGACACAGTATCACACAGAAGATCAGGGCAGAGTGGCTCATCAGACTCAACTCAAAGTAAAATTTCTGCTTCTCAGACCAGCCAAAGTCTAGGCTGATACCCAAAAAGTGGCTATCCTTAAATTGCAAATCAAAACTGATTTAACTATTACATATGGTGACTTCTCTCTAAAGAATGTTATGCTAGTAACGTCACCTTTCAGTAGTATTACCCTACTCGTAATAAGACAAAATATGATACAATGCAGAACACCACTCAGAACCACCCAGTTTTCCTCTGCCATGCCCATGGCCTTCAGTCTCTTAAGCATAGCAAGTGTCCGAGCTAATTATCTGAATCTCTTCCAGCTGTGAAGTGATCGCCAAACACACCCCCACGCATGACTCATACTTGATTTTTCTCCAGTGCAGGATTTTCGTGGTCCCTGTGGCCTAAATACAGAGTTATGGAAACGTGTCCCTAAGGGATCAGCAACTAATTTATGGAGATATAATTCACGTTTGATGCAAGTCACCCATATGAAGGGCACAATTTAATGGTTTCTAGTATATGGCAGCATTACTTTTTTTAAAGTTGTGTTAAAATATATATATAATGTAAAAATTGCCATTTTAAATGTTTTTAAGTATTTAGTTCAGGCATTAATTACATTCACAATGTTATCAGCCATCACCATTCTTTCCAAAATTTTTTCATCACCCTAACAGAAATTCTGTAACCATTAAGGAACACCCCCAGCCCCTGGTCTACCTCCTGTTTCTATTAATTTTCTCATTCTAGGTACCTCATATAAGTGGAATCATACAATGTTTGTCCACATACAACTGACTTATTTCACTTAACATAATGTTTTCAGGGTTCATCCATGTTGTAGCATGTATCAGAATTACTAAGGCTTAATAGAAATATGCAGCATTAAACAGATATGTGTATAAACCATATTTTATTTATCCATTCATCTATTGGTGGACATTTGGGTTGCTTTCACTTTTTGACTTTAGTGAATAATGCTGCAATGAATATGAGTGTACAAGTATCTATTCGAGTCCCCGTTTTTAATTCCTCCAGGTATATATCTAGGAATGAAATTGCTGAGTCATATGGTAATTCTGCATTTAGCTTTTTAGGGAACTGAACTGCCAAACTGTTTCCCCTAGTGTCTGTACACCACTTTTCATTTCTACTAGCAATGCACTAGTGCTCCAATTTCTCCACATCCTCACCAACATTTATTCCCGTTTCTGCTTTTATAACTATCCTGGTAGGTGTGCCCCGCACTATTTCAATTCTTAGAGTAGCAAATTTTACTTCTAGTAGTAGAAAGGATAAAGGAGCTGGTCCAATATGAGTTTGGAAATCTACAAACACCACCACATTTTAAGGAACTTAATTTAAGTCAGCTTTAATTACAGATGTTTTCTGATGGTCTCATTTTATGTCTTTCCTGTGACATTGAAGGAGGACACTGGGGGCCCTAAGGTCACACTAATCTTCCCCACTTGCAAACATGCTACTTGGTCCCTGTTAAAGGACACCAAGCAAACTAGTGAGTCACCCATAGGTGACAATAAAGTATAAGCACATAACAGTAATATATTTTATATCCCACATGTAAGGAAGTCTCTGAAAGTTGAAGACAAATATCAAGGGGAAAATTTTCAACCTCTGAAATTGAAGTCAGTAAGAACCAAATACATGCACATTTTTTTCCAAATTCCTAACCTGTTAGACCAGCTCAACATCATAGCCAATAAGGCCAATTCCCTCTTCCCTGAGAAAATAAAAGCAACTAATGTGAGTTCCTCAAATCTGTCTTCCCCATCAATACATCTTTATCTTCACTTACTATCTCTGAATCTTTTTCTGTTGTCTCTTCTTCAATTCTATTTTCCCTCACTTCTGACCCCCACTCCCTATCAATTTTGCAAGGGCCTTTCCTTATAATGTCCCCATCAACTTTGATATTCTCTCTCTCTCTCATCCCTCTGAAGTCACAAGCATATTTAAGTTCCATTACTTCACTTTTCTTCCTCACCCTACCATCCCATATCTTTACCACACAAGTAAATAGTTTAAATTCACCCTTTCCAGTTGCTCATCCCATACAGATCCCATAAACCCTTGGAGTCCTCTGTTCCACTAGCCAACCCCTAACATAGTGAACAGGAAGCTGGAGCTAAGTGACATCTAGCAACCAAGAAGGAATGCTAGTGAAGCAGTAAATTCAGAGGGGACGGGCATGATGGTGATGGTGGAGTTGGAGCTAAAGGTATAATGAAAACTAAGGAAATTTAAGCAGGAATATAGAATACAGAACCTGGAGCCTTGTTCATAATAGAGCCAGGCCCCTTCTGGAGGGCCCTGTCATCCTGCCCAGAAGTAAAAAGGGGGCTGAGCTCATTGGGACACTGGAGTGAGTTCACTAATGACATCCTTCTATTCAAGTCATTTTCAGGTTGTCAGAGTTAGCAAAAAAAAAAAAAAAAAAAAAGATACAAGTTGCCCAGTGAAGTTTAATTTCAGTTAAATAAATTTTATCCATTATTCTATTTTATTTTTATTGAGGACATCAATATTTGGATGTCCTCAATATAAATGTGTTCCAAACATTGCCTGGTAAACCAAATAAAATTTCTTTCATTGTTTATCTGAAATTCAAACATAAGTGGGCACCTGTGTTTTACTGGCAATCCCAGGCATATTTCATCTCTATCGAGAATTTTAACCAACCTCTTCCTGAATCTTCTTCCTCATTTGAGTTCCAGAACATTATTCCCTCTCAGTTTCTGACAATGGCTTCTCTCCTTCAACTTGATTCTTGAATTTAGCAATTCCTCAGGGTTTGAGCTACAGCACAGCTTCTGCCTCCCTCTGTATCTCACCCCAATTTATAGACAAGCACCCAGTCTATACCCCCAGCCCTCATGCCTCAGAATTTTCTGAATTGCTTTTATCTTTCTCTAAACTTCTTCACTTTTCACTTAGAATTTCCATCCATTGTCTACAACCCCACACGTGTAAAACTGAACTCACCATCTACCTCCAACACCTGTCACGAGTTTCCTCAACCAAGCAAATGGTGCCAACATCCTCCTGATCATTTATTCAAGAAACGTCAGACCAAATTTGATGCTCCCTGTTTTGTTTCTTACATACAATCACCAAATCCTTTCCACCTTCAAATATCTGTCATCTCTGTCACCAGAGCTTCACCTTTTGTCATCACTTTCTTGAGTAGTTGTAACTGTCTTCCCAGATGCCTATCCCTCATCTCTCTAGTTCTTTCTTCAAACTGCTACCGCACAACATCCAAAAATGCCTTCCAATCACATCATTCTCTTCTCAAAGGGCTGCGTGTTTTGCTCACTAAGAATAAACTTTGTTTGGGACTTAACGTCCATGCCTGAAGGAGCCGTCTCTAATTTTCTGAACCAAGGTCTAGAGACATTATGAGAACCTTCTTTTGCTCAGTTACACTGTAAGCACACATTTCTCTGTGTGTGTGTATGAATTGCAGACAATTTGGAACTACAGAAGAGCAAAAGAATAGAATTAAATAATATTTTTAAAAGCACGAGCTTTTAACCCCTTAGCAACCTGTTGAAAGTTTCAATGTTCTGACCCAAATAACACCTACAGGTCCTTCTGAAACTAAGCCTTGGGGTATACCCATTATTTCTCCAATAATGACATTCACATCATACCTTTTCAGTCTGTGTGCCTTTTTTCCAGTTGAAAATTCCTTTTTCCCCATTCCCCACCTACTCATCTTTCAGAAGCAACTATTCTGTAAGGCCATTCCCAATTCCTATCCTTCCCCCCAGTCAGGATTCATTCCTCTCTTCTAAATTCTCACAACATTTTGCAACTTTATTCAGCAATTATTTGCTTATTTTTCCACTACTCTTTTGAGCAAGCATGAATTGGTTGGGTCAGTTACTGTGACAGGCCTGGGAGAGGCAAGCTGTGGTAAAGACAGCAAGACAAATTAACTCGGAGCGGGTGATGTGGGCTTAGGAAGTGAGTAATAGAGTCAGAATACCTGCACTTATATGGGGCTCCCCATTTACTGACTGAAAGATGCCCTGCCCAGATCTTGGTATGGACCCCCATGTCAAGGCCATGGTGTGGCCTTCCCTGGCTAATAGCCTCTGTCTCAGCCTAAGAGCCTGGAGGATGACACCACCCACTACCCATGCCTGTACCCCTTTGCTAGTGTCTGATTCTGGGGTAAAAAGCCCAACTGCCTTGCCTCAGTGGGACAACTTTTTAGTCAGGTTTAGGCCCCAGAAGACCTCTCCCAACCCTCCACCCTCAGCAGGCCAAGGCTAGATTTGACCTGAGACCGCATATGGCTTAGCTTCTCCCATCTCATTCCTGCTTCCCTCACTCCTTTGGGTTTTCCTAAAGAGCATGTCTACAATAAGCCAGACACACCTGAAGTCCTGACTCCTGATCAGGCCTTGCACCAAAGATGGGTTCTCTCAGAGACCTAGTCTCCTCCCCTCCCAGGGTGACGAGGGAGGACGTGGAGCAACATTCAGTGGGCTGTTGGGGGATGAACAGGCATCTGTTAACTGTTGCTGGAATCAGAATCTCAACCCTTAAGGAATGTAGTCCCCAGGGGTAGACAGCGAACAATCACTGAGGTGAATTATCTGGTGAAGGGGAGGGCAAGGTGCTATGTGTGGAAAGGTCAGGAGAGCTTCACAGTAATTGAAATTCAATCTCAGAAACCCCTGTGGTCTAACTTTAATAATTATTTGTCATTATTGCTGCATGACCCCCAAAAATACTAGCACTGCTAGGCACCCCTTGTTGGTCACTAAACACTGGGAACAGCTAGTGCAGAAAACACCTCCTAGTTGCAACATGCATGACCATGCAAGAGGATAATGGATGGGGTTCAGTCTGACAAAATGGACACAGGGCAAAGAAGATGGGGTGCTACTCTGGACGTTTAGTGTCCAGGAATACAGCCAAGAAATGGGTCACCTAAGGCTAGAACACATGGTCCCCTTTGTCTCATGCTATATTAACTATTCTTCAGCCCCACACCTGCAGTTGCGCTTCATGGATCCACCCAGTCTACTTTATATTTTGGTCCTCACGCACTAAGGATACTGCTTACTTAGAACTAAAAGTCCTGCTCAGAATGTTTCAATTTTCAAGGCGATAAGAGATCTTCTTGCAGATCAACCAAGAACATTCCCATATCTTTCCTTGCTATTATTTCCATCCCAAAGTATACAGCAGAATTCAAGAAACAGATATAAGAGTAGTGAAGTCAAACATAACCAGATGGTTTTCCAGTCCTGGCTATCCAAATACCATGTCATCTGTGTTACATAATTCTTTCAGAAAACACGCTGCTTTAATTGCGCAGCACAGATCATGACAGATTGCTGTTTTCTTGACATCATTTTTCGTGTGTGTTTTCTCTGCTCTGAGCTCGGGGAAACTAATTATGTCCAGGTGGGGTCCAGGTGCAAGTATGTGTGCTAAATCCAGAGGGTCTGCTTATATATAAAACGGTTTTGTTGGAGTGTTCTAGCTTTGAAAACTTGCTCTCTTGGCCCTTTTTAATAAGTGTTCATTTCTCCCTAAATATTCCCCCATCCCCATGCTGACTAATGACTAATTGAAGTTCTGCAGGAAGGGAACGGGCCCTGAGAAGAATGAGAGCATTCTCAGGCTCCACTGCCAAGTGTGAGCTGCCATTCCTAACGGTCTCTCTGGAAACCTATCTTCACAGCACATGGACTCGTTCCTTAAATTATCATCATCACACACAGTGCTGAGATGATTTGGCTTCACTTCAGGTTTAGGATAAAAAATTACACTTGTTAAGAAGATGTATTTCCTGTTATTAAAAGTCACTGGAGCTCTGAAGATGGATGGATAGTTGCACCACATTGTAAATGGACTAATGTCACTAAGTGGCACACTTAAAAATGGCTAAAATGGGCAGTTTTATGTTATGTACATTTTACCACAATGGGGGAAAAAAAGTGCTTGGTTTTTGTTTTAACTTCAGGAGGTGGGCGTCAGTAAAAATGGGAGTAATATGCCAGTAATATTTATAGAATCCCTCCATTCTACTGGTTACTTCAGAGACTGTCACCTTACATTGGCATAAGGTTGCTTTATACGTTGAAAGCACTTTTATATGCCTTAGCCCGTGTGTCTCTTTCTGTGTATATGAGTCAAGCAGGTTTATCACCATATTGCAAATGAGGATTGATGCAATTATATTTGCCGAATAACAAACTACTCCAAAACCTAATCCCTGAAGAAGAGCACACACATTTTGCTCACTCATCTGCAGTTATGGGCAGTGATGGCCAGGATGGCCATTTCTACTCTATGCAGCATTAGTTGAGGTGACTCAATGAGGGCTAGAGGATACACTTCCAAGAATGGTTCTCCCATTTAGCTGGCAGGTTGGTGCTGGCTATAAGCTGGGAGCTCAGTTGGGCATGTCAGTAAATTGTTCTTCTCCCCATGGGCCTTTCCACAGGGTTGCTTCGGCTTCCTATTGCATGGTGGTTGCTTTTTAAAAGTAGGTGTTCCTGTCCCAAAAAGAGAAAGTGGAAGCACCCAGTCTCTTAAGGCTTCAGTCCAGAAACTGGCACATTCATCACTTGAACCATATTCTACAGATCATAACAGTCACAGAGCCCACCAATATTCCAGGGGAGCAGACATGGACCCAACCTCTTAAAAGGAGAAACATCAACCAATGTGTGGCCATCTTTAATCTGCCATAGGAAGTCAAGGTTGGCCATGGTTACTGAGCTAATAAGTAAGATTTGACACTTGGTGTTCTCCACCAAACTATTCTGGATTAATGTGATGATTTTTTCACCAAAATCAATCTAAGTCACTTGAAATTATTTCTGTCCTTTGAAGCCAGTGGAAATCCATCCTTAAAACACTTCTCCTTTAAATTAGAGTACAGAAGTGAGTTCTGAAGAGTAATTTTTTTTTTTTTTTTTTTGATACTACTTTGAAGCACATGTCTTCTGGGTCTAAGATCTAGGTACATTTGTACCTTGAATAGCACAGGGGTTATGCGTGCCCATCCGTAGTGCAGTTGAAAACCCACATAAAACGTTTTACTCCATAGTGCAGAGAAAGGACTGACTGAATTTATTGAAAAAAATCCACGTATAAGTGGATCCATGCATTTCCAACCCATGTTGTCCAAGGATTAACCGTATAAACATGAAATCCTTAATTTACTTTCTGTGAATGATTTAAACACCTATAATATAATATAATAATTTAAACTCCTATAATATTTATCATCATCAAAATGCATATGAATGCAATACGATGTGTCTTGAGTTTAAACAATTTAAAGTATATTTTATCAGTTATGCTGCTACAGTTGTCCCAATTATTTTTCCCTTTGCTCCCCTTCACCCAGTACTCCCATTCCCCCCAGAAATCCTACTCCCTCTTAGTTCATGTCCATGAGTCACACATATAGCTTCTTTGGATTCACCCTTTCCTATATTATTCTTAACTTTCCCCTTCCAATTTTGTACCTACCAATTATGATTCTTAACCCCTGCACCATTTCCCCATTTCTCCATCTGATAATCCTTCAAATGAAACCCATACCTATGATTCTGTTCTTCTTCCAGTTGTTTAATTAGTTTGTTTTTGTTTTTTGAGGTTTTTTTTTTTTTTTTAGGTTCTGTTGTTGACAGTTGTGAATTTGTTGTCTTTTCAATGTTCATAGTTTTGATCCTTTTTTACTTAAATAAGACCCTTTAACATTTCATATAATAAGGACCTCGTGATGATGAGCTCCTTTAGCTTTACCTTGTCTGGGAAGCACTTTATCTGCTTGGTTGTAGGTCTTTGTTTTTCATCACTTTGAATACTTCTTGCCAGCTCCTTTTTGCCTGTAAAGTTTCTTTTAAGAAATCAGCTGATAGTTTTATAGAAACTCCTTTCTTCTCTCTTGCTGCTTTTAAGAGTCTCTCATTATCTTTAACCATTGGTGTTTTAATCATGATGTGTGTTGGTGTGGTACTCTTTTTGAGTTCAACTTGTTTGGGAGTATCTGTGCTTCCTGGACTGGTATGTCTATTTCCTTCACCAAATTAGAGAAGTTTTCCTTCATTATTTTTTCACATATGTTTTCAATTTCTTGCTCTTCCTCTTCTCCTTCCAGTACCCCTATGATTTGGATGTTGGCACATTTAAAGTTGTCCCAGAGGTTCCTAGGCCTCTCTTCGTGGACTTTTTCTTTGTTTATTTGTTTGTTTTGTTTGTTTGTTTTTGGGTTTTTAAAAATTCTTGTTTCTTCATTCTGTACTGGTTGACTGCTTATTTCTTCTTTATATTCCAAATTTTAACCCCGGCTTCCTTCCCTTCATCATTGGTTCCACATGGATTTTTCTTCATTTCACTTAGTGTGGCTTTCATTTCCTCCCTTATGTGTTTCCTGGACTCAATCATTTCTCTGAGCCTCATTACCACCAGTGTTTTGAATTCTGTGTATGTTAGGTTGGCTATCTTCTCCTCACTCACCTATTTCTCCCTTTGGAGCCTTGATCTGCTCCCTCTTTTGGGCCATACTTCTCTGTCTCCTCAACTTGACAGCCTCCTGTGTTTGCCTATGTGTATTAGGTAGAGCTGTAATACCTGTTCCATTGTAAGAGTTGGAGCCTTAATTATCCGTCCATGCTGGGTAACCAGTTTCACTGCATTGTGAAGCTGTATGTGGGGGAATGGTCAGAGAGGGAGCAATGCTGCCTGCTCAGCACTCACCCCATTTTCAGTGACTTCATCTGCTTCCCATATGTGGCTGACATTGCTCTAGCTGTTGCCCTAGAGATGGTTCCCAGAGTGGGTGGGTTTGCATATATTCTAGGACTGTCAGGGCCTCTAACTAGACTCTTCTGAGAGACTGGCTGTTTCTTCTGCTGCCCCAACCCTTACTGGTTTTCACAGTCAAAAGCAGTAAGGCTTTATTTTTCCCGCACAGGAACCGTGAGCTGCGTGGTCTGTCCTGGGGCTGGGATTGCTCTCCAGGTGTCCCTCCACAGCTACTTCCTTGCCCCTGCTCCCACCACCACCACACCTCACCCTCTCTGCCCCAGCTCCCTGTCTCTGCCCTTCCTACCCATCTGGAGTATTACCGCTTTAAATCTTTGTTTGTTAGACTTTCATGCAGTTAAATTTTCTGGCAGTTTTGGTTGTTTTTGTTTTGAAGTAGATGCAGTCCTTTTTGTGGTAGTACAAGGAGGTAAAGCATGTCTACCTGCACCTCCATCTTGTCTGGAAGTCCTGGTTAAGTCTTTTTAACCTCTTGTTACCTCTTCTCTTATTGAGATAGAACCAAAGTGTACAAATCTTAAATGTACTATATATTTGATGAATTTTTGTAAACTAGAATTGAGTTAAACATTTTTAAACTTATAGTCTTTATTTTCAATTAGTTTATTGGGTGACATTGGTTAATAACATTATAAAAGTTTCAAGTGTACAATTCTCTAGTATAGCATCTGAATATTGCATTATGCGCTCACCACTTAAAGTCTAGTCTCCTTCTATCACATATATTTTCATACATTTACCCTCTTTATTCTCCCCTACCCACTTTTTTCTCTGGTAACCCTTGTGTTACTGTGTCTACGAGTTTGTTCATTTGCTGCTTTCTGTTTTATATCCCATATATAAATAAATCATATGGTTCTTATCCCTTTACATCTGACTTATTTCTTTAGCATGATACTCTCAAGATCCAGCCATGTTGTTGTAAGTAGCAGTATTGCATTTTTCTTATGACTGAGTAGTATTCCATTTTATGTATGTGCCACATCTTCTGTATCCGTTCATTCTCTGAGGGACACTTAGATTGTTTCCATGTCTTGGTTACTGTGTTTAATGCTATGATGAACATGATGTACAAATTGTATATCCTTAACAAATAAACATTTTCAAAATTTTCAGGTAGATGCCTAGGAAAAATAGCTAGGCCACATGGTAGGTCTATTCTTAATGTTTTGAGATATCTCTAAACTATTTTCCAAAGCAGTTGTACCAATTTACATTCCCCTCAGCAGTGTATGAGGGGTCCTTTTTCTCCACATTCTCTTTAACACTTGTTGTTTCTTGTCTTATTGATAATGGCTATTCTAACAAGGATGAGGAGGTATTTCATTGTGGTTTTGATTTGCATTTCCCTTATAATCTGTAGAGATAGAACTAAAGATAAAACAAATATGGAAAAATGTTAACCACTGTCAAATCTAGATAATGAATATAAAGGTATCTCTCATATTATTTTTTCAACTTTTCTGAATATTTAAAATTTTCTATAGTAAAAAGTGTGCGGGGAGGTGGAGTATAGAGAACTGAAGTGATCAGCTTGAAATGACAAAGTAACTAAGGAGATGATCCTAAGAACAAATCTAAGAATCTTGACTCCTAATTCAGTGCCATCCTCTGCATTGCTGCTTTCTACAATATAATTATTGAGTTTGGATGTGCTTTTTTAAACTAATTACCTTCTGCAAACTACCCCCAGTAATCTAACTAGCTAGCCCAAAGACACCTCCCGATTTCTCTTATAAATTGAACTTGCATTCTGCCTGTAATTACACCTCTCTCTTCTCCCCACCATTTGCTATTTCTTCTCAATCCATCTCTCTTTCAGATTATACTGGCACTTTTCAAAATTCCTCCACAACCACTTTTCCCATGTCCACATTCCCTTCTTCTAATGCAAAAGCTAAGTTGAAAGCTGAGTGGCCCTGGCCTCCCACCAAGCCCCATGATCCCCCTCCCCAACCCCAGGGCAGGAGGGAGCGAGGTAAAGGCAGCACTCCTGTTTGAGGCTCACTAGCCCAGCTGCAGTGCTCAGCGCAGCTTCTCAGGTGGCAGAGGTGCTTTGAAGGTTTACTTTCAATTAAAAAAAGAAAGAAAGAAAGAAGCCAAATCAGCAGCTGTCAGGGATGGGATGCAGGGAAGATTTATTCAGGGTGGTCAAAGGGGAGCATGGCCAGCAATAAAACCCTAAAGGTAGACAGGAAGGAAATTCAAGCTGGAAAGAGAAATTTCTCTTGGCAAGGTCAGCCAGCACTGGGCTAGTCCTTCTGGGCAGGACTGCCCGGAATTCTATTGGGCTCAGTCCCCAGGGAAAAGAGGTCTTGTTTGCAGACACTTGGGGGTGGTGTAGTAGAGGGGGACTCCCCAGGGAGAGGAAATGGCTAGAGCCTTGAAAGCATAGCTTATTAATCAAACAAAACCAGGCCCACAGGATCAAAACATGACTGATTTTAAAATTGCTTCCTGATTCAAAAGTTGCTGTTGCCCACCTCAAAATGTGATGAGGGGTGAGGAGGCCAGGTCCCAGGGCAGTTCTGCAGGCCCAGAGTTTCCCTTGAAGTAGGCCAGAGTGCACAGATGTGCAAGAATAAGAAGCCAAGGTCTGTGGTTTTATCACCTTTTATTGCCTGTCTCTGTTCTTTAGCAGCTTTAGACATTTGACGTACTATTGTGAAAACTAACGTGTGCTTTTCCAAAAGAGTGAGTCAAGCCCCCGGTTAACCCTGATCCATGCCCAAGTAACTTCTGGAAGTGAACTGTCTCCTCAGCCTCTCTCCTCATGTTTTTATACCCTTTCTCCATCCCACCCAACCTTGGGTGCATTTGGAGCACAGAAGTTAGAGTGGGTTCCTTCCTGCAGAGGTGGGAATTATCCAAATTGCACCATTCCCCCTGTACCATGGGTAACAAGGGTTACTGCTAAAGCTACTGGTTACACAAGTGGATGTCACCCAAATATCCCAGATCTCATAGCATGTGATTATTTTAAACACATGTATGTATGTATGTATCAATAAACATAGATGTATGCATGTATACACATATATGCATATTATGATAATTTTATAATGCAGAGTGTGGCAAAAGTAGGTTTACAGTTGTTTGTATGGAAAATAATATGATAATTAATAAATAATAATGCAAGAATGGACTCTTGTTTTGAGTACTCACAACTGTAAATCTACTTTTGCCCCACCCTGTATATTGTTTTAACAAACAATGTTGTGATAGATTAAGCCCACTTTTGTCTGATTTGGCCTTTTTGTACCTGTTCTGTCACTGACATCCCCAAAAAGATACCTTTTCCCAAGTACACAAACAAGTCTCTCACCTACAGGCATCATGACACAATCACTCTCTTCCATCTCTGGGTCACCTTTGTGTTTATCACCACACGCAGACCCCTTGGATGAGGAAGGTGCAGGCCTGCCCGTGCCCATCAAAAGAAGCCCATGGACTCCAGAGGATGAGCTGCTCCAGGTGAACCCTGAATGACCAGGAGCCGAACAAAGCTGGTTCTTTGCAGTGGGGTGGAGAATGGCTTCTTTCCTAGCTCTGCGCCCCTGTTTTGACATCTGGTCACCAAGGTTGCTATGTTATGCCAAGAGAATCACCAAGGGTCTCTTAACATGTTTTATCAACTCCCCTTACCTGGAAGCTCCAGAGTCCCTTCAATAAAATAATACTATCAACTTTTGGTCCTCATTTTGCTTTCCAGAGGAGCTCAAGTATTAGCCAGGAAAATAAATGTATGTTATTATCCTCTTCTTTCTTTTTCTTCTTCTTTCTTTCTAGCTTTTCCTTCAGAAATAAATTTCTATCTCTTCTGCAAGTGGCAAAACAAAGCCTCACAGGGTCTTAATAAATAAAAGATATTGATTGCTAGAGATGCAATGAAAATATTATCTGCATCGACAGTGTCTAGGGCTTTTTTTGGCTTCAAAATTTGGAAAACCTAAAACAGCTATCATTACTGCCAGTACTTAGCTGTTTTAACAATTGAAAATTTCAGAAGTAGGTTTGCCTTGTGAATCCTAAGACCCACATTATGAAATTGATTTATCCCTAAAATGGAGCAATTTTGACCAAAATATACATTATTTCCCCCATTAATATCCATTATAATATCAAAAGGCAGTCTCAGAAGAGCAAAAAGTTGGCGGGTGAAGGATGCTCCAATTAAATGATACAGACCATTTGGGGGAGGATAGAGATTTTAAGTGTGGCTGAACTCCTGGAACATGGTGTAATGTAAAATCCGAAATTAGTTTGTGACTAAAGTAATTTCTCTCTTACATCCTGATCATATATTAATATCAATAATTACAAAGGAAGCTCTAGTACGTCTTCAGGGACAGGGCACCAATTAGAACAGAGCTGCAATACCAATTTTAGCCAGTTGGTGGTGCTTTCTTAAACGGAGAAAATAATGGAAAATTCTGTTTTTATAAAGATAGCTGAAGACTGTCATGGGTTTACAGATGCCTTTGTTCAAGTTTTGGCTACTTTGGGGTGCAAGTCTTACAATGAGAAACAGACAGTTACTTTGGGGATCACCTATAAATGTAAAGAGTAGATGTAAGAAATACTGATAAAATAATGGTTAGGAAAGATGGGCATAAGTTTGTGTAGGTGTGACATTAAAAACATTATTTTTTTAAGTAAGTCTTTGGGAAGGAAAACTTTTTATAAGCTTTGGAGGTGCTGAAATGCAGTGACTTTTTAAATCAATAATTTGTAATATTTTTACCATGAGAAAATAAGCAAATGACACATGGCATAGGCCCAGAAAAACTGTTTTACTTTCCTTGTAGTCTTAAGGGATTTTAAGGAATTCCTTAAGAATAGATGCCACATCTTGGAATGTGTCCGTGTGCGTGTGTGTGTGGCTGTGAGATAGTAAATGTGTATAGGGTACACACATGTGTGGGTTGGTGTGGGTGCAGAGACCGGGCTGTGTGTGGTGGACTGTGGGAAAATGTGTGTGAAGAGGGCTGTGGGGGTGGTGCGCGGGGGTGCGCATGCCCTTATGTGAGCACCTTTAGGTGGCTTTACCTTCCAGAAAAGGAAGAGAAGGCATTTTTATAGAGTTAATGTCACCCAAACTAATTTTGTGAGTTTAATTCAATATAAGATATTGACAAGTGAGAGGGTTGTTATCAGATCTCTTAAAAGGGTAACACAATACTATGATCAATTTTTTTCGGTGGCTGCTCAAACAGAAATGAGATACAAACTATGTGGAATGACTGCCATCTGGTGGAGAAAATAGAGACTGCTGCCATGGACGAAATAAAGACAGACCCTAAGGTCTGGGTTTTGATGATGTGTATTTGTTTTGTATAGATTTAATTTGATTTGGGGGTTTGTTTAGTTCTACAAACTACATTCACCTGCTTCTGAGTCCCTGACTCCCTGTGTGGAAGAAGGGAGCAGACATTTCCTAAGTGCTGGGAGGCAGGGTGGGACCCTCAAGCTTGTGAGCTGTAGCTTTGGACTCCCCGAGTGCCACGTTCCAGCTTCATTTTCTGCTGATTGTCCCACACTGGGCTAGTTTTCTACTCTTATATTCTCTCTCTCTTTTTTTAAAAAAGATTTTATTTATTATTTTTAGAGAGAGAGGAAAGAAGAGAGGCAGGGAGGGACAGAGACACAGAGGCACATCAGTGTACAGTTGCCTTTCACCTGCCTCCAGCTATGGATCTGGCTGGAGACCTGGTTTGCAACCTGGTTATGTGCCCTGGCTGGGAATTGAACCAGCGACCTTTGGGTTCGCAGGCCAGCGCCTTATCCACGGAGCCACCAGCAGGGCTTTCTTATATTCTTTAGTTTCTTCATCTGTGGAATAAGAATAACAATGATATCCATTTCACACAGGTGTTCTATAGAATAATGTAAGTAATCCTGTAGGCGCAGTGGAAGCCCCAAACAGAAGTTCCTGCACGTCATTATCCATGCAAATCTTATTCAACGTCCTCCAGTCAAAGCCCTGCTTATACTATCCAGCGAGGGCCGCCACACAGCCTGGCCATGGAAGGGCCATGTTGGTTGGAAAGACAGAGGGTCTAACGGTAGTTCTGCAGCAGTACCGCTGGAGGGACACTGCCCTCTCTTGCATCCCTACAAATATAACTATGAAAGAAACAATTGATTAAGCTATGCTACTTCACTGCAGTATGCATTTGGGTGTGTGTCCCTGTTGATCCAAACCCGTTAATATAACTTCTATAATATAACTTCTTACAAGCAGACTCTGCCTAAATTGTCCCCCAGAACTCACTGCGTGGTTGGAGCCCTGTTTGAGTTATTATCTCTAATCGGCAGATATTTTCCTCAATCTAGAGAATAGCAGAGGAAGAAAAGTATTCAGACTCCAGCCCGTCGTTTTCCTGACCCTCAGGAATGTCTGAGGAGCAGACCATGGGGTCCAACTCTGCACCAGAGGAAGGGATGACAGCACCTTGGGAGCTATTCTTAGTAACAATCAGGACCTTTAGCTCTGCCTGAGCCCCATGCAGCCAGAGAAACAGAACCTCGAGAAAAGTATTGAATTCAAAATACTTGAGTTCCAGAAATGGGAAGCCAGAAAAGGCAGAACATCTCAAATCAGTTATCTAATCACCCCTGTGGCCATGACCTAGATGACCCTGATTGGAGCAAGGGCACAGGAAAGGTGGTGTAGTAATTTAAAAACCAGTTATCTTCCAGTTTCTAAGAAGGAACTGCAAAATGTCTTTCTATGGAATGATAAAGACTAGCTGATTAAGCAATTATAATTAGTTGGGAGGGTCTATGGGAGAAACCAGTGCTTATAGGAGGATTGCACTACATATATATGAGAACCCCACAGGAAGAACTATATGTTTATTTAAAAACTCTAAGGTTCTAACTTTCTTTTCCCTTCTACAAACACCCCTCCATCTTAGCCCAGTGGCCAGAGTAATAGCTTGCCATTTCTGCATGCACTGGATTTTAACTCTTTTCCTCAAATAGAATTTTTTTTTTTTTTTTTTTGGTGACAAAATACTTAATATTTTTTTCAGTCAACGGGAGGAAAAACAACATATTGTTATCTTGACTATTAGAAAGTTTAGGTAAGGTGAAATTTTTAAAAAAGTATTTCAAAAGGTACCCAAATTTTTCTTAGAATTGCCACCTTTCCTTTTACATGGTCCATCTTGTTGCATGCTATCTACTTTATCCATTAGAGCCCTTAGTATATTGTCTAAGTTACTTTAAAGTCCAGCTTCAATAATTCCAAAGTTCTTGCCATGTTTGGTCACGATGTTGGCTCTGTATTTTCAAATTTGCGTGTGTATGTGCGCGTACACACGTGTGTATGTGGTTGCTTTTGTGTTGTTTGTCTTTTGGTATGCTTTGTCATTTTTCTGAGAGCCAGATGTGATGTACTGTATAAAAGGAACTGCTGTAAATCCGTCTTTAGTGATGTGGCAGTGGGGTATTGGGGAGAGGGTTGGGTATTTCCCTTCCCCTAGTTAATCAGGATCTGCTGAAACCCTAGGTGTGGTTAACTAACAGTACTCAATATTTCCTGCAAGATGTTACTGCAGAGATACTTATTAATCAAACTGGCTGGTTCTATTCAAGGTCTCTCTCCTCGCCTCTTATTCCATAGTGGAAGTTTAAGTGGGTAAAAAAAAAAAAATATATATATATATATATATATATATATATATATATATATCTCCACAGGCAAGGAGAAGAGCACCAGGAGAGAGAGAGAGAGGAAGAGAGAGACTCTTTAAAGAAAGTGCAAAATAAGTCTTTAGGTTACAGTACCTGAATGAAAATGGAGTCTTGAAGAGACTGAAAGAAGCAGTTAAGGGAGAGTGCACATGGCTAAGAACAGCTTGTTGTAACCTGTGATGCCATTTCTCTCCCATCCTCACATTGCAACTTCCCACTCATGGGTGCATCTCTCCTACTATTTTTATGTCATATAGTTTATCATAATTCAAAATTAATGATCTTGGCTCTTAAGTCATTTTGTTCCTATAGACTGGTAGTCATGACCTTTTAAAAAGGAGCCTGTCCTATTTCATGACAACATTTTTATATTTTGTCTCAGCTCCTACAAAAGAATGAATAATGTAAATATCTACATCACTCTTTCGTATACTCAATTTTCAGATATTACGTTGAATACACAGTAGGGTAGTTGCTTGATATGTCAGTTAGCAACTGCTAAATAACAAAGCACTCTTCAAATGCAGTATCTTATCGTTGCTTCAGAGTCAGCAGAGTGGTTCTTCTGATCTGGGCCATGTGAGGCTTCTTTCACCTGGCCATTTTGAGCCTGTGTTTGCTGTGCATCTTCAACCAGCTGCTGCACTGGCTGGAAGCTGGCTGCTCTCAGATGGGCTTGATCATGGCTTGATTCTGCTCCACATGGTCTCTCATCCTCCAATATACCAGCATGAATGTGTTACAGCAGCTAAGCAAGGTTCTAAGAGATGGAACAGATGTGCACAATCTTCTTGAGACCTAGGCTTACGCTGATATGTTACTTTAGCTACTAATTGGTAGCAGTTTATTGGCCCAAGCAAGTCCCTCTTAATGAGAAGTCACAAAGTAACATTGCAAAGGGGGAAGATTGTGGCCATTTGCATAGTTTTACACAATATATATGAAGATAATCAGATGTTCATGATGTCCCCAATTTTTGAAAGTCATTTATCATCTCTACCCCCTTGTTCTGGTTACCATATCTTATCTGAAGAAACTGCTCCTCCCTCTCCGGTCAAATGGTTTGAACGGGGCTGACCCCACTTCCACACCACAGACACTAGAGTAGTTTGCAGTCTATGCATCCACTCTCCCCTATAGGGACTGAATCTGGGATATCCACACAAGATACCCATTGGGCAGTCAATTTATCTTTTCTATAATTTGTTCTCACTGTTATTAGGAGAAGTTTCTTTCTATTTGGTCAAGAAGGACAAGAGCATTCATTGTGGAGAAGCCACAATATAAAATGAAATTGGCAGAGTCTCTAGTTACAGGCCTCCTTGGGGTGCCTCCCACCATTGTTAGTACACATTGGAGATGGAAACCAATCTGCTCACTTTTGCCCAGGTTATTCAAATTGTGTTTCTGTCGCTTGTAACCAAAGCACCCTAATGGACAGGGCCCAAAACAAAATTTATAACAGAAAGGGCAATGTTTTTACTTTCCGGGGTTCTCACTCACATAGTTTTATGAATCACTTTTTTTTTTTTTTTTTTTTTTTTTTAAATACAGAAGAGGGGTTGCAACTCAGATACCTAAAGGGAATAGACAGGTAAATGAAAGTGGAACTGAGAACTGAGAAGTAAATGACAGTGGTAGTTCCCTATCTACAAAAGGTAGTCAAAACTGAGAGCCGGCAAATTGCTTCCTTGAGAGAACATGGACCCACTGTTACCTGCTTGCCCAATTTTCCAAAAAAGCCTAAAAGAAAATATCAATTTAATGTTAGGTTTTAATATATTTAAACAATAACAATAAAAGCAACTCTTCTTATAGACCAAATACATCTAGGAAGCACCAGCTCAGAACCTCTGATTTGAGATTGTAGTGAAACTACCACCTGTAGGGTGGACCCACTGATAAGCTCCATACTTTCTTGGACTTCTTCATTCCTCCCTCACTTCCATCACCAACACAAAAATGTTGGACACGATAAGCACTGCAAACCAAGTGATAAGAATAGAGGTCAAGAATGAGATTGCTGGGCTTAGCAGCCAAATCACTCAGCATACCAGCCTAAGGGAACATGATTTGAATTGGTGCCTTAAGAAAGTTACAAATTACAACATTATGGACCAGCAGGCAGCTTGTATATAGTTAAAACTGTGGATGTTAAGTCCCTGAAGACAAAGCATTACTTTATTATGCTTCAATATAGGATAGGATTTACCAATTATCTGTTGCCTATTAGCTTCAAGCCTACTGTTTTATACACAACTCTAAGCTGGGGCTAGAAGTCATATATTTCCCAGATTCCCCAGACAACTGGCTTTTAATTAGGTTCCACTAATGGGAAGGCACTGGCAAGAGATAGGGAGGCAGGAGGACCTGAGAAGAAAACTCACTTAGCACTTCTAGCTTGGCTAGGCATCCTTCCAGCATCATTTCCTAGTAATGCTTCTGCCTTGCTGGGCCCCATCAGAAGTACCAACAGCCACTGGACCTGCCCTGCCCCACCTCGCATGGTAGCCTGAGCACCAGCTGGTCTCACCCCTCTGGCTGTCCAAACCCTAACTGGGGCATCACATGTCAATCAGAACCCCAAGCATCAGTTTTCCAGGGAGTGCTTCAAGATTCCAGTTTCTTTTTTTATTTCTCTCTATCCCTAGGTAGTAATAGCTTTCTTAATTTAGTCATGTCTGGATTAGATCAGCATCCATACTTGCTCTCTTAGATTCCCAATATCCTGTATTACCCTTACCCTGTATTAAACCCCTTCCATTTGAAATGATTAACCTGCTTTTCTTGACACAATCCTGACTGATAATAATTATTAGAAAAAAATTTTGCTAGAATTTTTTTTGTGAAATAATAATGTGAAAAAAATAGTTTCTTCAAAGGCCAAGATCCTCTCTTTAAGAAAGCATTGAGGCCCTGGCTGGTAGCACAGTGGATAAGGTGCCAGCCTGTGAACCCAAAGGTCCCAGGTTCGATTCCCAGCCAGGGCAACATAACTAGGTTGCAAACCAGGTCTCCAGACAGGTCTGTGGCTGGAGGCAGGTGAAAAGCAACCATACATTGAAAAAAAAAAGAAAAGAAAGCATTGAATAGTTACCAAAAATCCACAAAAAGCACCCCTGTAAAATAGTAATAATTGTTCTATCACTAACATCTAAAGCCCCTAGGACTCATAGAAAGCCTAATCCTAAAAAATCTGTCATAACTGGTATTTGTATTCCTAAAACTGTTTTTACTCTTCTTGAATCTATTTCTGTACAGGCTAACAGAAGCCAACACCCAGAACCAATATTCTAAGGGAGTTTCTGCCAATTATGCTAGGGAGTTGGGTCTGGATTCTAAATAAATAAATATTTTAAAGTACTTCTTGAAAATTAACTATTATGTATGAAAGAATTTTAAATCAATTTAAATTCAAGCACATTTAATTTAAAAATTGAATAAGTATTATATATCAGCTCTATTTGGGGAAGGGGATGGTAATGTCCTATACTAACATAGCAGCCTTCATTTTAGTAAAAGATTCACCTGAAGCTGTCATAAAAAGTTTAGGTAGAAGTTTAGACATACAAACATATGTTTCTAAAATATGGGGTTACATTCACTTTTGTCAGGAAACATCTGCACCAAACTGATAATTATGGTTGCTTCTTGGGTATAGACATTGTTTTATTATTATCTTTTGATGATGCATATATATTACTTTTGTTATAATAAAAATATTTCATATTTCTTCCAGTACAAATATAAAATGTTTGAGTTTTAAAACTAGGACTTACATTTCATTTGTAAGAAAAATGTCTTTTCAACAGCTATCCACTGAATACCTCTGATGTGCCTAGCATTGTATTAAGAGAATCCCAAAGTTAAATCCCTACCTTAAGGAATCTCAATCATATTGGCAAGGTTCATTGGCATCTTTGCTATAAGTAGCTAACACATGATAGATTCTGCATAAATGTTTTTGAAATGACTACATGAATGTACTATTGAAGGTATTTATTTATTCAAACTCTCATTTTGTAGAGGATTGCTCTATTCCACACATTTATTGTACATATATCACATTTCACTACTTCTAAGATACACATCACTCACTTTTCAACAACTTTAAAATCAGAATGAGACTTACTATCAATGTAATTTTTTGAGTATTGTTTTAGAGACAATTTTCACATTTTCCCTTTTATAGTGGTAAGTAAAATAACAGTATGCTTTACATTGATGACATCTTTGATCAAAGTACAATATATTATGTTGTCTATATATTAGAAAATACATATGAATATTTAGGCATGTTTCCCCAAAGTTCAACTGTAAAAGGTTTTCATAGGGCCATTCTATTTGATGAATATTAAAATCTCCAATGATTATATGAAATTGATACCTATTAACTTATAAATGTTAAAACCAACAGCTGACAAGTAATTTTATCAGAAGTTGTGCATTTATGTTTACTTCTTGAATTTTTTAAATTACAATTTAATTTTAAACATGTATCTCCAATTTTGAACCTGATCAAGGTTCACTTCAGCACTTATATACTTAAAATATTTTCATATTTTAGCATTTTAAGTTAATTAAAGCTTAAAATATCTGAGAAATATAAAAATAACTAAACAATATAAGAATTCTGAGAAGTTATTGAAACAACATTGATAAATCCTTCTAGGAGAGATGAAATTAACTATAAAACCAAAATGAAATGTTCTGGCAAAGACAGGCAAAGAACACTGAAAAAAATAATGACAAAAAGAACAGAACATCACCAGAATAATTTTGTTCACCAGAATAAAATGTGACTCATCAGTCAGGTATAACCTTCCTGAACTGCATAATCAATGAATCACTCTGAGCGCTGCAATGTAGATCAGTAAGCACAGGAATTAAATGCATCAAATAAACACAGAAAGCTATTTTATTAATAATAATTGGCATACCAGATACATCAGGTTTAATCATTCAGTCCTTCTGTCATTTCTTAGCCTTTCTCTTTCATAGTTTCTTACAGGAAAGTTTTAGCTGATGTGGATGTTTGGAGACAAGGGCAGGAAAAAATAGGGAAAACCATCCTTTCAAGCCATCAGTGACCATTGCCTGTCCCTCACCCTCCCATCCTTTGATTGCAGGCTCTTCCATGATCACATCTGAGGACCTGTGAGAGGTGCAGTTACCTGCTCTTTCCTCCATCATCCCACACTGCCTTCTTTTCCAGGATTAGGAATAGTGAGTTCGAAGTACACCTGCCCCCCACTCCTCCATCTGGGCCCTTCCTCATTTCCTGCTCCAGCCAACTCAACCGCTATCTCGCCTGCCCACTGCTGATCATAACAAAGTAGCCTACCCAGTAGAGAGGGCAATACAGCTTCTTTTTCTATTGTATATTTTAGCAAGGAGTTTTAAAATTATAAGTTTTCATCACAGTAAAATAAAAAGGGAAGTTTACTTAAGACTGTAGCAAACACAGAACATGGAATAGAAACTCTTGACTTTTGCTATCAATGTTACATCAAAATCTAAAAGACAAGAAAGAGGTGATGACTAAGAAAATTACAGTGCTTTTGTGGCCATGAGTTTACAAAAATATTACTGTCAGTTTCTAACTACACTGTTATTATCCACCTGAATAATTTTCCCTTGACTTCCAGGTTCCAATTTTTTTTTAAGTTTTTAAGCATTATAATTACATGGACATTCTTGGTAGAGTGGAAAGGGCAAGATAAAATTCATTTAGGTGAGATTAAGACTAAAATGTACGTAATCAATTGTCCTCAAGAGAACGCTGATTGCGTGATGATATGGGCTGCTTTTTCATACAAAATATTTTCAAGAAAGCCTTCTTAAAACGCTTGTGACACAATGGATACAAAAAAGGATTGACGAAGGAATTACACCACTGAAGCCAAAATGTGATCTCATACGCAATTGTTCTAGAATGCTGTGAAAGTGAAAGTGAAATAAATGTGTACAGAGGATAAGGAGCCCAGCAAATGATGAAAACACTTAAGAGAATGGCCAGTGATTTGGCTAATTTCCTGGCTCTGAGCAGCTCAAGGTGTTCTTTCCAGTGAGGAGTTTGGTTAGCTGAGTCGGAGGGGGAACCCATTTTGGAAGCAATTATCTCTCTATTCTTTTGGGTTCTTATAGAAAACGAGAAACTGCTTTTTCTTTGTTGTCTCTCAATACAAAGGGGTGTTGCTGTTTTCTTTGGTTCAGCAAGAGATGCCCTTGGAAAGAGTCTACACTTGAACGAGCGCCCAGAGCTGTCTAAGGAGGCAGAGTTGACTTCAGGAGGACTTGGAGCCCTACTCAGATGACCATACTTCCAGAGGCTCCAGTAAAGATGGCTGTTGAAATAAGCCATTAAGAAGACTGGGAGCAGGAATTCCAGGAATGAAATTATGACAACAGCATACCATTTTGAAAGGAATCCAGGTTCACAATTACCCTCTTTTGTCTTCCAAGACTCTGAAATCATAATGATTGGCCCATGCACTATGAAGGCCAGCGCCCAGACAGCCACCATCAGAGCCACAATCCTCCAGATTTCAGTGGATTGAGCTCTGTAAGAGACCTAAGAGAAGCCAAAAAAATTATTTTCAGTATTATGAAACATATATTGATTGCATAAAATGTACCATAGGTTCTTAGGAGTTTTGGAGATGTGCAAGAGGGGAGAACATTAAATGGGCCTGGGTAACATGATGTGGGCCAGGAAAGAGGGTTCAATTTCAGTGGAGCCAGAACCGAGATGCAGACTTTCTTCGTGATTTTAATGAGGAAGGTGTAACACTCAAGGTTGAACTTCTTGGCACTGTAGAACATGCCACCATCTGAACTACTGAACAACTGAAACTGGGTGCATCTTTTCATAACGTTTCCCAATCTTCCAGTGGGGTCGTGACCAGCTTATTTATGATTTATTTATTGATTTATATTTCTTAAGTGAAATTGGAGTTTCATGTCAGAATGCATTGTAAGGGTGTGTATATGTGTGTGTATTGTTTAATGAAACTTTTGCTATGGGGCTACAGATATATGCATGTAGAGAGAAATGCACATACTGAATCAGTATAAAAGGCATTGCTCACTGCAGTCATACTCAAAAAAGTATGACTAGCTTTCCTGATTCTAATAAAGGAAGAATCTACTGTGCAGTTCATGCTGATTCTTCAAGGTGAGATCAAAAAGAGAAAGAAACACATCACTTCCAAGAAGGTGACGCAAAAAAAGAAAGTTGTTTACATCTGCTATGAAGAGCTACTACAATGTTATTGAGCATTACCAAATCATTTCTTTTTATAAAGGCTTCCACCTGACAAAAACAGTGCCAAAGCTATGGCTAGACACATGGATGTGATGAGTGGGTGGCACTGTCTTTTTTAAGGGTGAAGAATGTTCTAGATCTACTTAGTCACAACAATAGGCCTCTCTAGGGAAAAATGAGGTTCTCTGAGTAAGGATCGCTCTGGGATCACAGTCCCCATGATCTTTGGTAGACTCTGAAATGTTCAAGCCTATCTTCTGTAAGAAATCTACAGGTACCCAAGACCAACCACTACCCAACCTAAGGGAGAAAGCATGAACCAAGAACTTTTGAGAGCACCTGTTTTAGATCAGTAAGGATTTTTTAAAAAGATTTTATTATTATTTTTAGAGAGGGGAAAAAAGGGAGGAAGAGAGGAAGAGAAACATCAGTGTATGGTTGCCTTTCACCTGCCTTCAGCTAAGGACTTACAATCTGGTTATACACCCTCGCTGGGAATCGAACCAGTGACCTTTGGGTTCACAGGCCGGCGCCAATTCACTGAGCCACCCACCAGGACCTAGATCAGGAAGGCGTTTTTCCTAGCTAAAATGTTCCACATCTCTCTGATTTCCTCACTTGAAAGAAATGAAACCTCAGCATGCCTCCCTTTTCACCAGCTTTCTTCTACTATTTTATCTGTAAATTTTTAAGTCTCATTCTACCATGTTCCCTCCTTTATATTATATAAAAGGTTGCAACATGGCCAAGCACTGTCTTTCTTTGACAGATTGTACATTCTGGAAAGGGCTCAATGGTGGCTAGAAATAAGCTAGAACTGATTTTATTTTTTAAAAAAACGAAATTATTTGTTTAGATGGCAGAGAAGTGTTTTTGGGGTGTTGCTGTATTTTGAGGGTTTTTTTTGGTGGGTTTTTGTTTTGTTTTTTGTGTTTTGTATTTCTGAGGCCAAGTTAAAATGCAAATGGTGTTGAAACAAGCTCCAATGTATGACAGGCTTTTTTGCCTTCTGCTTCTCGTGACACTAATTAATACATCTCTTGCACTAAATCTAATGATTATGAAGATGGTAACAATACCCAGATGGTCATAAAAATGCATTTAGTTTTTTTAATTGCTCTGTTCAGACTTTGTAATAATATAATGCAGTATGGTGGAAAGTGATCTCCTTTCTATTATGCATAAGGTCAAATGGGATAATGGACATCTTAGGGAATTGAGAAGACAATCCCACTCTCCGTCTCTGCATAGCACTTTTGAGGGACAGACAGCCCAAGCATTGCTTGAACCCAGACTCAGGGCAGTTGGCCTCCCTGAAATCAGTCCAGGGCTCGCCTCTCACCCACTACAGAATATGTCCATTTCTCAGAACATTGCCTCCTTCCCTGCAACAAGATTTTCCATGTTGTTGATTTTACTGTCAAGCACCTTTTTTCATCAGCAGGTAAAGAAATGCCCTCCTTTTACTGTCTTAATTCTGCATGCATTTTAATTTCCATTCCTCCCAGCTATGTTGTCTACATCCCCCCACCCACTCTTGCTTCCGCCCTGGAATCTGCCCCTCCCAAAAAGTTGTCTGAGCACTTGCCCTCTGTGTAGAGCCTTCCTTTTCCAATGATGGTCAGATTTCCGTTTCCCAGGCTCAGCACACAGCCCTGCCTTATCATGCTGCCTTTTGTACTTTCTCTACAGCACAAGTGGCAAACATAAGGCCCTCGGGCTGAATCCAGCCCTCCACCTATTTTATCTGGTCCAGCACCTTTAGCCCGGCACCTTGTTTCTACCTGGCTTGCTTAACTGTTAAGGAGTAGTTACATTTATACAGTCCTAAAATTACATTTGGCTTTTTTTTTAAGGCAACCATGAGGCTGTTGTGGCTCCTGGTAAAAATGAGTTTGACATCCCTGCCCTAGAGGAAGAGTCCAGCTTCCCCATAACCACTTCCTACATGCTCCAGTCAGCTTTGAAGGATTCCTTCTAGTTTCACACAACTATGTTGAGTCTCAGCCCCATACCAGGTTCCCTAGCCCAGGGTTCCAGTGCCAGTAATAGAAGTCCCCATAACTTCTAACAGTGAAAACCAGCAGGGATTATGTCTGAGGAAGATGGAAGGTTACTAGAGCCCCAGGTATTCCACTTAAAGGACCCACATGGACACACTCAAACACTCTCTGAGCTCCAACCCTGGAGCAGTAGCTTGGAAGTCACGTGGGGCACTATAGGAAGAAACTGAATTGTCTAGCATCAGGGTAGGGGCTGGAGGGGTAGCCTTCTCTCAGACAGAAGTGCTGGCAAAGATTATTTTTTCTCTCCTGAGCCCTCCCCTCAGGTGGCAACAGGCATTATATCTGAGTCTCCATCAACTTGGCTAACAGTGTTTACTCTGCCTGATGATACCCTGAGACCCCACCCCATCCAACTTGTGGGCCCACCCAAGTCATTTCCAGAGGCTTTTCCATACAAATGGCTTGTCTTGGCTCATGCTACTGACTTTCCTAAAATCTCTCAAACAAGTAGCATCTTGGCTTTGTTGTACCTTAACCTCTTGCTAAGTGGACCCAGGTCCAGCACTAACAGCAGCCAGCCTTCGTTCACAGGTTGGCTTTTCCTGGCCACCTCCAAGCCCAGCACAAGTAGCAGCCATCTGCAGACTGCTCTGTAGTTCACGCCAGGTAGCCCCAGGCAGGGCACAGGTGGTGGCTGACCTCGGGCTGCACCTTCTAGGAGGCCCAGAGCTAGTGCACCCAGTGGACAGCTTCAGACCATACCAAAGTACCACCTAACCTCCTCTGTAAGAAACACACTCAAGGAGTGGACTCAGCAGGTACCTGAGCCCTGCTGAAGTGAGTTCTGCTCCCTAGAGTCTGTTCCTGAACAGGAGATCCTCCATAATGGCCACAGTCCATCTTTGAAGCAAACTAGCCTGGGGGTAAATCCTTCCCATTCATGTGCCAATAGCAATTAAGACTCAACTATAATAGGATAGTGCACACCTGTAACACCTAGTTCAGGTGACTTGAGAGGTTGCACCCTTGGGCGTTTGAGGACATCTACTACATAAAGCCATTCTAATCAAAACCAGGAGATATGTGAGCTCTACCTAATACATAGAAACAAAAACAGTGGGGAAGCCAAAATGAGAAGACTGATGTCCCAAATGATAGAACACGACAAAACTCCAGAAAAAGAACTAAACAAAATAGAAACAAGCAATTTACCAGGTATAGAGTTCAAAATACCAGTTATAAGTATGTCAATGAACTTTGGGGAAGAGTAGGTGAACTTAGTGAGAACTTTAACAAAGAGAACACATAAAAATTGAGATAGTTTTAAAAGAACTAGTCATTAATGAAGAACACACTAACTGAAATAAAGAAGTAATTACAGGGAATCAGCAATAGTGTAGATCAGCGGTATCAAACTCATTTTCTTCAGTGGCTGCCACATCAGCCTCACAGTTGCCTTCAAAGGTTCCAAATGTAATTTTAGGATTGTATAAATATAACTACTCCTTAACAGTTAAGCAAGCCAAGTAGAAACAAGGTGCCGGACCACAGGTGCTGGGCTGGATAAAACAAGGTGGAGGGCCTTGTGTTTGCCACCTCTGGTGTAGATGAAGCAGAGGATCAAATCTGGATTTGGAAGATAAGAAAGCAGAAAACATCCAATCAGAGGGGTGAAAAGGAACTAAGAACGCAAAAATATGAGGATAGTGTAAGGATCGTTTGGGACAACTTCAAGTGTACTAACATTCGCATCATGGGGGTTGTCAGAAGAAGAGAGAAAGCAAGAAAATGAAAACCTAGTTGAAAAAATGACAGAAAACATCCTTAATTTGGTAAAGGAAATAGATGTACAAATCCAGGAAGCACAAAGAGTCCCAAACAAGATGAACCCAAATAAGCCCACACTAAGACACATTATAATTAAAATGCCAAACATTAAAGTAAAAAAGGGAGAGGGGGAGGATCTTATAAGCAACAACAGAAGAGCAGTTAGCTACAAGAGATCTCCCATAAAACTATCAGCTCACTCTTCAAATAGAAATATGCAGGCCAGAAGGGATTGGCACAAAATATTCAAAGTGATGAAAAGCCAAGATCTACAACCAAGACTACTCTACCCAGGAAAGCTATCATTTAGAATCAAAGGATAGATAAAGAGCTTCCCAAACAAGAAAAAGTTATAGTTTGTCGCCACCAAACAAGTATTACAAGCAATGTTAAATGGTTTTCTTTAAGAAGAAAAGAAGATAAAAATATGAATAGTAAAAAAATGGCAATATTTATATACCAATCAATAATCACTTTAAATGCAGATGGATTAAGTGTTCCAATCAAAAGACATATGGTGGCTGAATAGATAACAAAACAAGACCATTATACATGCTATCCACAAGAGACTCACTTCAGATCAAAAGACATAGACAGAATGAAAGTAAAGGAATGGGAAAAGATACAACATGAAAATTGAAACAAACAAAAGCTGGGGTAGCAATGCTTATGCCAGAAAAACAGACTTTAAAACCAAGGCTATAACAAGACACAAAGAAGGATCAAACAATTCCATTTCTGGGTATTTATCTGAAAAAAATAATAACACCACACACTCAGTTGAAAAGACATATACATCCATATATTCATTGTAGCATTATACAATAGCCAAGATAAGAAAGTAACCTAAGTGTCCAAAATAGATGAATGAAAAAGAAATGGTTCATATGCACAATGCAATATGTTTCAACCACAAAAAGGAATGAAATCTTACCATCTGTAACAACATGGATAGATCTAGAGGGTAGTGTGCCAAGTGAGGTGAGTCAGAGAGATAAAATAAATGCCAATGATTTAACTTATGTGTGGAATCTAAAAACAAAATAAATAAACAAGCAAAACAGAAACAGACTTGTAGATATCAAGAACATTTTGACAGTTGCCAGATGAGAGGAAGTTAGGGTAGTGTGTGTAAAAGGTGAAGGGTATTAAGAAGTACAAATTGGTAATTACAAAATAGTCATGGGGATACAAAGTACAGTAGAGAATATAGCCAATAATATTGTAATAACTAAGTATGTTGTCAGATGGGTAAAATAATGTCTAATCATGCAGTGGTACACCTGAAACTAATTTAATATTGTAGGTCACCTGCAATTAAAAATAAAAATTATTGCCCTGGCTGGGTGGCTAAGTTGATTAGAGCATCATCCCATATGCCAAGAAATTGTGGGTTCAATTCCTATTCAGAGCACCTACCTAGGTTTTGGGTTTGATCTCCAGTCAGGGTGTATGCAAATGGCAACTTGTTGATGTTTCTTTCTCTCTCTATCTCACTCTCTCCCCCATCACTTCCTCCCTCCCTCCTTTCTACCCCTGTGTCTAAAGTTAATAAATATATCCTCAGGTGAGGATAGAAAGAAAGAAAGAAAGAAAGAAAGAAAGAAAGAAAGAAAGAAAGAAAGAAAGAAAGAAAGAAAGAAAGGAAGGAAGGAAGGAAGGAAGGAAGGAAGGAAGGAAGGAAGGAAGGAAGGAAGGAAGGAAGGAAGATCATTTTTAAAAAGAAATGAAGTGGAACAAACCCATCCATTTCCCCACTGGACATCAGCCATCATCTCTCTAACTTTTAAGCACTTCTTTCTAATTGGGAAAGTTGTGTTTTCCTTTCCCACAAACCTGAGGTAGACCCAAAAGTTTGAGCATACAGTGAAGCAAGTCCTAGGGACACCCAGTGAAGGTTGAAAAGAAATATTAACCCATAAAGAAAATGGGGAAAGGCTTTATGAAGCTGCTTTTCAAATGTTTTGACTGTGGCCTAAAGTAAGAAATACATTTTATATCATAACCCAATAAAAATATCAGTATATAATACTCTCATAATGTGCAAGGTACTCTAGCATTCTATGTTGGGATCCCCCTGGGGAGGTGTTGGGGCAGGGAGCCCTTTGCAGGCCAGGAAAAGTCTGTAAGACCTGACCAGAAAGCCAGAAAAGCTGGGTGCTTACAGACCTCTATGCTATAGCCAGGGGGGCCCAGTGGGAATCTGACCATAAGAATATTCCATATGACCTTTGAAGCTTGCCCCGTTCTTTACCTCACTTGATTACTGTACCAGCAACAGAGGTTCTAATTTTGATTTTAAATGAACACACCCTGACCTGAGGACAATCTCGGTGTTCCTTCAATTGTTATTCCTGAATAATACCCATTTTCTGTAATTAGTACTCTTTAACATTGATTGATGAGTTTTACATACATCCTATATGCCCTTAAGCTAACTGTACTCAATAAAAGTTCTTGAAGGAATACAGGCAATCAAGGTATTTGTCTATTGGACGTTTGCTGGCCTTCTTTCCCCAGCACAAGTTACCTGGGCAGCATTCATTTCGTCTGCATCATTGAGGGATCTCTGTGGGTTGGGGGTCCCCCACAATTCTATATTCTCATTTTTATCATACTCTATTCTGCTGCTTTCCATATTTTTCCATCCAAAATAAAGCAGCTGATCACAACCCACTGAACTGATTTTATGACTCAATAATGGGTCAAGACCTACCATTTGAGAGACCTAAGATTATAGACACTTGAATTGCTTATTCAAACTGCTCTGCACTTTTTCCCATACAAACTGCAGTGGACTCCAGTGCTAACAAAGTACCCAATGCAAAATATCTGCCATCCTGCCTTTCTTCTTGGCCATATGACAGCTCAGCTACACTTAGTCCATAGTACTGAACCAATTTGTTTGTGAGTCTCGCTCCACATTAGAATATTATGTGTCTCAAAAATAGAGACTCTGCTGATTTCATTTCTTAAAGTATATTTTATTGATTATGCTTATTAAAGTTGTCCCAATTTTCCCTTTCCCTCTGTCTTCCCAGTACTCACCTTCTCTCCAGCAATCACCCCTCTTAGTTCATGTTCATGGGTCATGCATATAAGTTATTTGGCTTTTCCATTTTCTGTACTAGTCTTAATGTCCCTCTATCTATTTTGTACTTACCAATTATGCTTCTTTATTTTATATTCATTTTTAAATTATTGATTATGCTGTTATATTTGTACCAATTTATTTTCCCTTTGCTCCCCTCTGCCCAGCACCCCACATCCCTCCAGCAATCCCAGCCCATTTAGTTCATGTTCATGGGTCATGCAGTGAGTTCTTTGGCTTTGCCTTTTCCTGTACTATTCCTATCTTCCTGTCTATTCTGCACCCACCAATTATGCTTCTTAATCCCTGCACCTTTTCTCCCATTCCCCACCTTCTCTCTTCCCTCTGATAACCCTCCATGTGATCTTCATATCTGTGATTCTGTCCAATTTCCAGTTGTTTGCTTAGTTTTTGTTTTGTAGATTCAGACCTTGGTAGCTATAAGTTTGTTGTCTTTTTATTGTTCATACTTTTGATCTTTTCTTAAATAAATCCCTTTAATTTTTCATATAATAAGGACTTGGTGATGACAAACTCCTTTAGCTTTATCTTGTCTGGAAAGTACTTTATGTGCCCTTCCATTCTAAATGATAACTTTGCCGGATAGAGTAATCTTGGTTGTAGGTCCTTGCTTTTTGTCACTCTAAATACTTCTTGCTAGTCCCTTTTTGCCTGCAAAGCTTCTTTTGAGAAATCAGCTGATAGTCTTATGGGAACTCCTTTGTACATAACTCTGCTTTTCTCTTGCTACTTTTAAGATTCTCTCTTTATCTTTAACCTTTGGAATTTTAATTATGATGTGTCTTGGTGTGGTTTTCTTTGGGGCCAACTTGTGTGGGAGTCTCTGTGCTTCCTGCACTTGTATGTCAATTTCTTTTACCAAATTAGGGAAGTATTTCCTTCACTGAATTAGGGGAGTTTTCATTCATTATTTTTCAAATATGTTTTCAGTTTCTTGCTTGCTCCTCCTCTTCTCCTTCTGGCACCTTTATGATTTGGATGTCAGCACTTTTGGAGATTTCCCAAAGTCTTCATATTCTCTCCTCTTTTTTTTTTAATTCTTTTTTCTTCATTCTGATCTGACTGAATGTTTATTTCCTCCTTATGTTCCAAATCATTGATTTAAATCCCAACTTCTTTCTCTTCATTAATTTCCTATGGATTTTTCTTTATTTTACTCAGTGAAGCCTTCATTTCTTCTCTTCTGTTTTTGCTGTACTCAGTTAGTTATCTGAGCATCCTTATCACCAGTGTTTTGAACTCTGCATTTGATAGGTTGGCTATCTCCATTGCATTTAGTTCCTTTTCTGGATTCTATTCTATTCTTTCACTTAAGCCATATTTCTTTGTCTCCTCATTTTTGCAGCCTCCCTGTGTAATTTTTTTCCTTGTATTAGGTAGAGCTGCTTTAACTTCCTCTCTTGGTTGGCCTGTCTGGATGAATATGGCTTCTTTAATTCCTTGGTTGTTGGAATTCCATACAGTTTGATTTTCTGACAGTTTTGGGTATTTTTTTGCTTTGAGGTAGATGTAATCCTTATGGTTGTGCAAGAAGGTGAAGTGTGTCTACCTACACCTCCATCTTGACTAGAAGTTCTGATATCATTTCTTTATTCCAGCACTCAGTAAAATCCCTGTCACACAATAGTCCCCCAAAGATTTGGGTCCCTGGAACTCAGGAGTGAAGGAAGTTTCTTACCTTGGTTTCAAAGATTTCTGATCACTCCCCTATCTGACCTGACCAAGGAAAAGAGGCAGATTCAGGAAACGGATCACTACTAATTTCAAGCACTTGAGTTACACCAAGAGCCACATGAACTATTTATCCCTAACATATCCTTTTCAAAAGTTATTTCCAACCCTCACAATTAGTGTATTTTAAGTAAATACTGTTTATATCATAGTGTATCCCAATTCCCATATTTTCACTCCTCCCCTATCTCAATCCACCTAAATTCCCAAGACCCTCCTCCTACTCTTGTTTTAAAGTATACTCACTCTCCTGCTACAACTCATTCCCAGTCTTCAATCAAGTATTCCACCCCCTTCCCAGCTACTTAAATTTTTTTTTGTGGGTGCCCTACTAGGGACTACACATTCTTTTTTGTTCACTACACACGGGTCCTGGCTCCACCTTGACCAATAAGTGCTCATTGAGGGTAGACAGGGAGGTAGAATTGGCTATATATACTTATACACACACACACACACACACACACACACACACACACACACACATATATATATATATATATATATATATATATATATATATATATATATATATATATAGGCTTATACTGTTCACTCCCATTTGAGGCTTTCTGATTCCCCCCTCCTCATTTCTATATAAGAGATAAGTTGGCTTTCTCTCTCACATCCCCACTATCAATGATACCCCTTTGTACCCTTCAAAATTATCTATACTTTGGTCAACTTAATCATTTTCCCCTCTTATAACAGTCTTATCATATCTACATCCCTATTAAGACTGGCTCAGTTGCAGCTGTGGGTGTGATTAAAAGTGGGGGTTACCTTGGAGAGTGTGAGTATTTAGCTAGGTTCATAGGCAGTCAAAAAGGGGATTAAAGGAGAAATATCTCTGAAGGTGTGGTTATTTATTTATTTTTTTAAAGGTTTTATTATTTCCAGAGAGAAGGTAAGGGAGAGAGGCAGAGAGGGAGAGAGACATCATGTATGGTTGCCTTTCACCTGCCTTCATCCACGGTCCTGGCTGGAGACCTGGCTTACAACCTGATTATGTGCCCTGGCTGGGAATCGAACCTGCAACCTTTGGGTTCGCAGGCTGGCACCTTAACCACTGTGCCACCAGCCAGGGCTAGGTGTGGTTATTTTGCCTGGACTGGTGGTTCTGTTTTAGGAGCAGCTCAAAAACAGTGTATGAGACAGGACAGAAGGAATGTCTCTCAATCAGCCAACTGGAGGGAAGGGAGTAACACATACAACAAATCCAAAATATAACCAGACAGCCCAAGTTAATGACATAAAGGGCACCCCAAGAGCAACAAGTTGAGGAAATCTAGGAGACAGCAACACTGAACTCCAAAATATCCTAACATGGAAGGGTGCTCCACAAAGGCAAGGAAGCAAAGCAGATTAATCCAAGATAAAAATGAGCAAGAACAGACATCCAAAATGGGGGGGAAAAGAATCAGCCCATCACCAAAAGGAAAGGAAGAATCCCCAGTAAGGTCATTAAATGAAACAGAGGCAAGCAAACTATCATATATGGAATTCAAAATAATGATGATAGAGAAGCTCAATGAGCTCAGCCAGCTTAAAGAAAACTACAAACAGCCCTGGCTGGTAGCACAGTGGTTAAGGCGCCAGCCTGCGAACCCAAAGGTCGCAGGTTCAATTCCCCAGCCAGGGCACATAACCAGGTTGCAAACCAGGTCTCCAGTCAGGTCTGTGGCTGGAGGCAGGTGAAATGCAACCATACATTGATGTCTCTTTCCCTCTCTGCCTCTCTCCCTTCCTCTCTCTCTGGAAATAATAAAATCTTAAAAAAAACAACAACAACAAAAAAAAAAACTACAAACAACTCCAGGGGAACTACAAAGAACTTACTTCAGGGGAACTACAAGGAACTTACTGAGAACTACATCAGCATTAAAAAGGACATAGAAACTATCAGTAAGAGCCAGGAGGAAATGAAGAATACAATTTCTGAATTGAAGAATACAGTAGAAAGAATCAACAACAGGCTAAAGGAAGCAGAGGATCAGATTAGCAAGCTGGAGGGCAAAGTAAAAAAATGTTCCAAGACAGTGCAACAGAAGGAGAAAAGGATGAACAAGAATGAAAAGGTTTCAAGAGAGCTGCAGGACAGCATGAAATGTAATAATATCTGTATCATAGGGATACCAGAAGGAGATGAGAAACAAGGAATGGAAAACTTGTTCAACAAAGTAATGATAGAAAACTTCCCTAACATTGATGAGTCAAAATGTTACTCAAGTTCAGAAATAACAGAGGGTCCCAATGAGGATAATTCCAAACAGACCCACTCCAAGACACATTATAATTAAAACGGCAAATTTCAGACAAAGTGAGAATCCTAAAAGCATCAAGAGAGAAACAGCAAATAACATATAAGGGGGCTCCGATAAGGTTATCAAATGATTATTCAACAGAAACAATACACGCCAGAAGGGAATAGCAAAAAATATTCCAAGTAACGGGAAACAAAGGCCTGCAACCAAGAATACTCTACCCAGCAAGGCTCTCATTCAAAAATGGAAGGAGAAATAAGGAGTTACCCAGACAAAAGAAGATTAAAAGAAGACATCTCTACCAAACCTGCATTGCAAGAAATGCTACAGGGTCTGGTTAAAAAAATGAAGAAATAGAGAGAGAGACAGAGAGGAACACAGGTACAAAGGGGGGAAATGGCAATAAATAAGTATCAATCAATAATAGCCTTACATGTAAAAGGATTAAATGCACCAATCAAAAGACAGAGGGTAGCTGAATGGATAAGAAAATAGACCCACATATATGCTGTCTTCAAGAGACCCACCTCAGAACAAAAGATCGACACAGATTGAAAATGAAGGGATGGGAATATATATATCAAGCAAATGGACATGAAAAAAAAAAGGCTGGAGTAGCAATACTTGTTTCAGACAAAATAGATTTTACAATGAAGGGCATAAGAAGAGACAAAGAAGGACATTTCATAATACTTAAGGAAACAATCCATCAAGAAGAAATAAAACTGGTAAACATATATGCACCAAACATAGGAGCTCCTAAATGTATAAGGAAAATCTTGGAGGACTTCAAGAAGGATATAGACAGCAACACACTAATAGTAGGGGATTTTAATACCCCACTATCAACAATGGACAGACCTTCCATACAAAAAAACACCAAGGATATTATGGCATTGAACAACACTCTAGAGGAAATGGACCTAACTGTATAGAACTTTTTACCCCAAAAAAGCAAAATACACATTCTTTTCAAATGCACATGAAACAGTCTCTAAGATAGACCACACTGTAGGCCACAAGACAAGCCTCCACAAATACAGGAAAATAGAAATCATACCAAGCATCTTCTCAGATTACAAAGGCAGTCATCAGAGGGAAATTCATAGCAATACAGGCCTACCTAAAAAGGTCAGAAGAGCTTATACAAACAACCTAACCATAAAGCTGCAAGAACTAGAGAAGCAACAACAAAGCCCAGAGCAAGTAGAAGGAAGGAAATCATCAAGATCAGAGCAGAATTAAATAATTTAGAGACTAAATCTACAATTCAAAGAATCAAAAAGTCCAGGAGCTGGTTCTTTGAAAAAAACAAAATTGACAAGCTTTTAACCAGACTCATCAAGAAAAACAAAGAGAGGACCCAAATAAACAGAATCAGAAATGAGAGAGGAGAAATCACAACGGATACCTCAGAAATATGAAGGATTGCAAGAAATTACTACAAACAACTATATGACAAGAAATATGACAACCTGGTGGAAATGGACACATTTCTGGAAATGTATAATCTACCAAAACTGAACCCAGAAGAAGCAGAAAGCCTGAATAGACCAATAACAATTAGTGAAATTGAAGAAGTAATCCAAAATCTCCCAAAGCACAAGAGCCCAGGACCGGATGGATACAGAGATAAATTTTACCAAACATTTAAAGAACTAACTCCTATCCTTCTCAACCTATACCAAAAAATACAGAAAGAGGGAAGACTCCCAAACTCTTTCTATGAGGCCAATATTATTCTAATCCCAAAACCAGGTCAAGAAACAAGAAAGAACGCTACAGGTCAATATCTCTGAAGAACAT
This sequence comes from Noctilio leporinus, assembly GCA_004026585.1. Classification (NCBI taxonomy): domain Eukaryota; kingdom Metazoa; phylum Chordata; class Mammalia; order Chiroptera; family Noctilionidae; genus Noctilio; species Noctilio leporinus. The sequence continues at coordinate 85,868 of PVIW01003953.1, forward strand.
AGATGCTAAGATTCTCAACAAAAAATTGGCCAACCAGATCCAGCAATACATTAAAAAGGTCATACACCATGATCAAGTGGGTTTCATCCCAGGGATGCAAGGATGGCACAACATTCACAAGTCAATAAATGTAATACACCACATTAACAAAATGAAAGACAAAAACCATATGATCATATCAATAGATGCTGAAAAAGCATTTGATAAAGTACAGCAACCATTTATGATAAAAACACTCAGCAAAATGGGAATAGAAGGAATATACCTCAACATAATAAAGGCCATATATGATAAACCTGAAGCTAACATCATACTCAAAGGGCAAAAACTAAAAGCTTTCCCCCTAAGATCAGAAACAAGACCAGGCTGTCCACTTACCTCCACTTCCGTTCAACATTGTTTTGGAAGTTCTAGCCATAGCTATCAGAGAAGAAGAAGGAATCAAAGGTATCCAAATTGGAAAGAAGGAAGTCAAACTGTCATTTGCAGAAGATATGATAGTGTATATACAAAACCCTATAGACTCCACCAAAAACTTACTTTGGGGGAGAGTGGGTAGGTGGAGAAGGGGACAGAGGGGAGGAAAAGGGGGATGGATGTAATACAACAACAATGAAATTAAATTAAATAAGTAAATACAAATAAATAAAATTATTGCTTGATGACCCAAAATTTCCAAGTATATACCCCTCTAAGGAAGATAAATTAATGGTTTCACTTACAGCATTGGAGACTGATTGGTATCGATCATAGCTGATGAGTACGATGTTATACACAGATGCTGTACACAAAAGATGATCAGTAACAAGCCAAAATACACAGATTTTATTTCCCAAGTTCCAATTGAACCGCTCCTGATAGATGTACAAAGGAATGGCAATCACACCTATACAGGGGTAAAAAATGGTAAAAAAGAGTATATATCAATTTTAACAAAGCAGGATAGTACACAACACATTGATGTATCTGAGTTGACCAAAAATGACTTAATTATATTTATAAATTCATGGTATCTCATCAGCCAATTTGGGGCTGATATCCTATACATTCTTTAAATACCATTTTTATAATAGTTGTCATAAGCCTCATACATTCAATGGCTCCTAATTACTTTCCAGGTTTAGGTCCCAACCTTTATTTTCAGCCACATGCAGTACAAGTCATTTTTCTGTTCATGATGCAACCCGAATAGGATGGGCACCTCAACCCTCCAACATAGCTCACATTTTCACATCTCTTTGCCTTTGTCAACAGCATTCTTTCTTCCTAGAATGTCATCCTCTCTTCTACCAAGAAGTCTATTTACTTCCTTCTTATTCTTTACTCAGTTCAAAAAACGACCTTCCCTTTATAATTTTTCTTGGAACTTCCTTAGAAAAAGATTTCTCTGTCACCTGCTTTCCTAGCACTTTATTTACCTCTGTCTCCTTCATGTACAAAAATATTCTACTTTATATTGTCATTATTTTTTAACTCGTTTCTGCTGAGGTTTGGGACCATGTTGTGTTCTAAGTCAATCTTTGTATTTTTCATGATTTACAGGACTGACCAAAGTGACTTAAATAAATTAATAGTGCCTAACATCTGTTATGCAATGATCATATGCTAGACATTGTGCTATGTGTATTGCATATATCATCTCATTTGACCTTTATAGGAATTTTGTGAGGTAGGGGCCATGCTAAGTTAACAAAGAACCTGAAGCTCAAAAAAGGAAACATCATTAACTCAAGGTCTACTTAGGTAGGAAGTGAAAGGTGGATTTGAAACCAGGCAATGTGACTTTAGGACCCCTGGTTTAAGCACTACCCTGAATGAATGAGCAAATATATAAATAATATGGCTCAACACCAAACCTGCTTAATGGTGAAAAATGACTAAACTGGGTTCCTTTTCCTTTAGCTTTGCAGAGGTTTATAATTGCATTGACCTTTCAGACAAGTGGCACTATTCATTAAAACATAATATATTAGGTGTAAGCTCAACTGAAATCTTATTTTGTTGAGTATCTTTAGATTTTATAGGGTACTTCGCAGCAATTGTCATTTTTTACATCAGAACCAAGTTAGCCTATTATAAATAACAATAGTAAAGGTAAAAGAAAGAAAAAAAAAAGGGAAGCATAAAAGAAACCCTGCAGTTCTCCTAAAACAAGATGCCATTGTAAAAGTGAAACACTGTCTCTGACTCCATTTTGTTCAAGCCTCTGTTGTCACCATGGTCTTTAAGCTAAATGTTCCTACTGTAATTGTTAAAAGAATTCTGCTTAAGGCTTGAGTTTTTACTAAAATAGCCCCTCCTATTTTCCCTTCCTTTGGCATAAAAGAAGCCTGAATTCTTTTCTTTCTTTCTTTCTTTTTTTCTTTCTTTCTTTCTTTCTTTCTTTCTTTCTTTCTTTCTTTCTTTCTTTCTTTCTTTCTTTCTTTCTTTCTTTCTCTCTTTCTTTCTTTCTTTCTTTCTTTCTTTCTTTCTTTCTTTCTCTCTTTGCACTTTGTCATAGTATATGGAGATAGAAGTCACATACCATACAATACAATTCTTTACTGTCTAAAGATGGATTTGAAGAATTACTAGGGCTCCCATCTTCTCAGCTGACACCTTCTTGGTCAATAAACCTGTCCTGACTCCAAACTCTAATGCCTTGAGTTTTGGCCTTTTGAAGAACTGAGCCCACAGACTTTGGATTAGTAATACCATGAGGATATAATGGTGTGGTTTCAAAACCAGCAAAAGAAAATGCAGAACTTAGTATGCTGTACCTACATTTACATACAAATAGGAGAAACTAGACCCCATAGAGATGAAGAGTTGTATGTTCAGTTCTTCTATGTAGTTCAAATCGCCTGCTTATTTGTGTTTCAATTATATTTTTATGATAACCACTGCTCCTTATGGAGCCTTCCATCTCAAATGTACACACACACACACACACACACACACACACATGCACACCTTTGCTATAAAATAGATCACCAGGTTCACCTGAGATAAATCAAAGTATCTTCAAAATGGAGACATTTACTATATTTCAGCCCAGAGTTGTAGCTTCCAATCTTCTGCAAATGAGTATTTTTCATACACACACTCATTTCTTCCACAGTGAAACAGAAGAATGCAATTCCAGGAATCATTTGCATCACATACACCCATTATCAAGAAAGGGTGGGAGTTAAAAAATCTTTTTCTCGCTTCATGATTTACAGGAAAGAGGAAGAGTGTCTCTGCAATCTTAGGAGCTATTTGAAATAACAGCTTAAACCAGGCTCTAGTTTACCCTTTTGGTTTTAATAAAACCCTGCTGTCACCTTGTTTTCTATGTAATGTTTAAGTACAAATGTGATGCTCAGTTCTTCTATCTTATTGAATGGTGGAGGTAGTTGTGGCCCATTCCAAAAAGGTTTCAAAAACTGTGAATCTGAAATATTTCTATGATGCATCATTCCTACAATTTCCACACTCAAATCATGCTTCTGAATCAAATGCACTTGATAAGTAAAATTAAGAGCCACTTCCTTGAAAAGAACAATAAGCCTTTGGCATGACAAATTAAGGAAGTTGTGAAGGGGAAGGGATAAAACAAGCCATATTAAAAGATGGTGGTAAAAGTGAGAGAGTAGGTAGGCCACTAGGCATAAGCAGAGCGGGAATGCTAGGCCAGGTATGGAATGTCACCAGAGCAGAAAGTCCCAGGTGTCTAGCAACAGGCAAAAACTAGAGAAAACAGCTAGTATAGATTAGGGCCTCACCCCAGGGTGACCTTTTGTCCTCTAGCATGTCATTAGTCTTGCAATTTACAGCCCCTCACCTTTCATATTACTTAGTGGTTTAGACCCCATTAGAGGAGAATAGCTTCACAAGACTCCCATACAAGCCTTTGCATGGCCACTCTTTTAAGCATTAAGACTTCAGGAAAATGAGATTCTGACCTGCATCAGGTACCTTAAGGTCAGAGCCTTGGGTGTGTTGCCCGCAGAAACAGTGTTTTCGTTCAAACTAGAGATAAAATATATGCCTCAGTTATATTTCCGCTCCAGGCCCAGAAAAGCAGCAAAACCAGACAAGTGGTGCCATGGCTGACATCAGACTAGCTGCATTCAATAATGACTCTTTACTCTAGCACGGACCAACCTGATAAGACCAAGACTCTGAGAGGACACACCTGGAAAGCTGATGAATATTTCATTGAGATCCTCCCCGAGACCCTCCTGAAATCCCTGCCTATAATAAATAGATGAAAACTTGAAGACAAAAGACCCAGGGCACGCTCCCTACCTCTTTCCTTAGGCATGTACCTTTTGCTTTCTTTCTCCTAAGAAACAAGGACCCCTCTGCTTCTGCAACTTGTTTCCTGGGCCCACACAGCCTTAGCTGGCTCACTCATTCTGCCTGTGATCTTCTTTCCAAGAGATTAAATACACTTCCTGCACTAGAATCCTTGGCTCTGAATTCTGTTAGCCAAACTCAAGAACCAAGGACTGGTGTCACCACTAAAAGGAGGTAGGACTAGTACTGCCACTAAAAGAATGTGGGGTAGGGGTTGAAGAAACAGAAAGAGAGATGGAAAGGAAAGAAAGAAAAGAAGAGAGGTCCTGGAAGATTCTAGATGACTTGTCTAGTTCAGCTGTCCCCCACCTCTCTGGTCTCACCTCCTACTAATCCCCTCACCACCCACTCCACTCCTGCCCTTAGAACCTCAAATACACCACATATACACTGCCTCAGATCCTTGCACTTTCTTGGGCATGAAATGCTCTTCCCCAAGAATGCACCTTCTGTTTGCTCAAATGTGTCTTGATCAGGGAACCCTACTCTGAAGTTTAAATTGCAATCTCCACCTTAAATACACTTTCTCTCTCTCATTGCAACTATGTTTTTCTCAATAAGAATGATCACCCTCTAAAATGCTATTTACTTACTTAGTTACATGTTTATTGTCCAGAGTAGAAACAGAAGTACCCTCTGGCTGGTGGCACAGTGGATAAGGCACCACCCTGCAAACCCAAAGGTGCCTGGTTTGATTCCCGGCCAGGGCACGTAACCAAGTTGCCAGCCAGGTCTCCAGCCAGGTCTGCAACTGGTGAAAGGCAACCATCCCTTTCTTCCTCCCACCCTGCCCAAAAATAATGAATAAAAAATCATTTTAAAAAATTAAAAAATAAAAAGAAAGAAATAGAAGCATGATGAGGAAAGCAATTTTTGGCGGTATTTTCACTGCAGTGTCTCCAGCACCTCAAAGATTTCCTGGTTCATAATAAATGGGTATTAGATGAATGAAGAAATGAGGATAAGGAAGCCCAGTTTGCTTAAAAGTTGTCACCAGTTCAGTCTGGTATTGCCCCTTCTTTCTGAAGCCTGTTAAGAAACTATATCTTCCATGATAAAAATGGCAATCAAAAGATGGTGGGAGCTAAAGTCCCAGTGAATTCTCTGGTCCCACAGAAGTCTGTGCGGATAACAGTGAGTGCATGTGGTATGTTATGACTGAATATTAGTGTCAGCCTCAAATTCATTCATATGTTGAAGCCTTAACCCCCAGAGTGGCTGTATTTGAGAATAGCCCTATACTAAAGTAATTTAAGTTAAATGAAGTTATAAGGGTGAAGCCCTAACCCAACAGGATTAGTGTCTTTATAAGGAGAAATACAAAAGAGCTCTCTCTCTCTCTCTCTCTCTCTCTCCTTGTGTACTCAGAGGAAAGGCTATGTGATGCTGCATTGAGCAGGCATATACAAACCAGAATGAGTGCTCTGACCAGGAACCAGATCAGCTGGCACCTTGATCTTCCCAGCCTCCAGAACTATGAGAAAGTAAATCACTGTTGTATAAATCCAAACTATGGCATTTTGTTACAGCAGCCTAAGCTGACTAACTCAGAAGGTTAAAGAGGAGAAGAATCCTGAAAAGAATCATGATGATACTAAAGATACTTTGCCATCCTGAAAATGTGGCTCAGATTGTCAGCAGCAAACACCTTCGGTGCTTGAATATCCTGTCTGGGTCATCCAGCATATGGTCATGCAGGTTGTAAGCCCCACACAATTGTTGATGTGAAGTTACATAACTGGGAGCTTCCGTTATGAGATACCAACTTTACAGATGCTGATAAAGATGTAGATAGATATTATTTCCTAGAACAGTGGGGAGATAAGATATATCTATATCAATATAGCTGCTACTGAAATTTTTCCTCAACAAATCTTTGCTTTCCAACCTTAAATTCAGCCTGGGAAGCTACCCAGGTACCACAATTTAGATTCTCTATAGGACCCCAGTTTGGAAAAAGGTGAGAAGAGAGAATTCGGCCAGAAAGCCCACAATACTGAGCACATGCAATGCTCTCATCTGCCCTTCTGTCACTGCATAGTTCTGGTGCTCTAGGTTCCAGGACCCCAGATAGTAAGATTTGCTGGCTTATAGCTACCGAAAACTTCTCACAGGCTCGACTCTGGCCCACCACCACCACTACAAGGCTCAGAGCTGAAAGGCACACCAGTGAGTACAGCAAAAGAGAAAGACCAGTGCTGACAAACAACCCAAATTTGGTTACCAAAAGCTCTCAGAGATATTCCTAGTTCTTGTGCTGTGTGAAGGCAGGAACACTTTGGCACCTGAGACACCACATTTTCATTGACATGGAGGCAAGCTCCTCCACCAGCAAAAAAGATTATGACTCAAGGAAGGATCAGATAATGGTTAGCACTTTTTAGCAATAAAGTCATTTTTTAAGGGTTTATTTTATTCTCGTTTGGGCAGGGAAGGGAAAGGGAAGGAGAAACATTGATGCAAGAGAGAAATGCCAATCAGCTGCCCCCTGCACATACCCCAATTGAGCCCACATTGTGGGCATGTGTCCTTCCTGGAAATTGAACCAGCAATTCCAACCAATGGAATCATGCAGTCCAGGGCAATAAAGTAATTTTTAATTAAGGTACATACATTTTTTTCCAGACATAATACTACTGCATACTTAATAGACTATCATATAGTAGAAACAAAACTTTTATAGGCACTATGAAACCAAAAAGTTCACCTGACTTGCTTTATTTTGCTATTCAATTTATTGCAGTGATCTAGAACTGAAGCTGCAACACTTCTGAGTTAATGTGTTAAATAAATGGACCTCTGGAGGAAGCTGGCAGGGTCTGGGAATACGTGAGGGATGAGACTGGTAGATTAATAGCAACTCTGATCTGTGTCGAACTGCTCTTATCAAGAGCAAAGCTACCTCTTTTCCCACCCACCTGCTGGATACAGAGGAACCCCAAGGACTGGTGTGTATCCATTTCTGCAGGGATATCGCTCAACCAAAAACAAGCCATGTCTTTATGTTGTACTCAAGGCCATGATGCTGACATTGCACCACACGGAGGCATTTCCTTATTATCTGCACCCATCTTTGTGCTAAAGCTTTAGGCCTCAGGCTCTGTCAGTGAGTATAGTTTCTCCCATTTCCCCCTACTACCAGATTCTCAGGGCCTCATTCCTTTTAATTTGGTCAAAATATATAACCAACTTCAAGTGCTCAGTGTCACCTAGAAGTTCTACAGTTCTATGAAGAAAGAGGAGAGGGCTACATGTATTTCAACAGAATATTCTTTATGTTTGCATAAATGCCCTTTTTACACAAATACACCAATCTGCACATTTGTGTAAGCATGGAGAATGAATGCTAAGAAAGGATTTGCATCGGGTTCTTAACATTGGTTACCAAGAGGGGCAGAATAAAGAAATGGCAAAACTGCCGCACTCTTTTCCTTCTTCTGTATTGGTTAGCCACCTTTATCTGTGATCCTGTCCTTTTGATATCATGATGCCTCAATCCATCTCTCCAGTTAGAAATTTTCTCCATGACTTTTATCAATGAAACACCAGATGCATAGGCATCCCTCCCCGAAACTTTCTCTCTTTCTGTTAAGAGTTGTATACTTATTCCCCAGAGCTCAATCTCCCACTCATCACCCTTCTCTCTCTTCTACCTAAGCCCCCTTGCAGCTCTGCACCCCACACTTCTTTCTCACCCTCACTCCAGCTCAGAGCCTCACCTACCACATGACTTCTATCTAGATCCATGCAGGGTTGTCTCTGAAACAAAGCTGACTCCTGCTTCTGTTTCTCCCACTTATACTACAGCTCGTCTGGTGTTGCTGAGATAAAGCTTCCATCCGTCTGACCACTCACCTGTTGTAACATTTTTTGATCTCCACATCCCCTGCTGAATAAACTTCAGTCCCAAATCATACTAGTCGTCAAGCGCCTTCGCTATGTAGATTCTGACCACTCTGACCTCATCCCCTCCTGGTGCTAAACAGCCATTGCTGACCAGCCAGCCTGGAGCTCCCACGTGGGGAGAGTCACACTGTGTGAATTCACACTGTGGGAGAAACTATCTCACTGACAGAGCCTGAGTTCACACTGTGTTCCAGGCAATAAACTGGGCTGAGTTTTGTTTTATTTTAACATAAAGGCAAGCATTTGTGTTGCTATAGACAATGACAGATTACATTATGCTAGAAGTTCCTATAAAGCAATATCATCAGCTGATACTTCTTCACATGAACTTCTTAGAAGCATTGGTAAAGATTGATGATCATCAGGAAGTAAAAAATTACAAAGGGCATGTTTTCAAAGAATTATTCATTTAATTACTATGATCCCTTGTAATACTATATGATATGCAACGTAGTTGAGTGCGGAGTATAATTTATGATATTCTACCTCATATCATAAAATATTAGCCATACTATTTAATTGACCTGAATATCCCATTTCCTGATTGTGCTAGTTACCAGCATATACATTATTTTCTATCACTCCAACACTGTGCTACTAAGGAAATTATGCTTACTTAAAGGGGAATACTTATAAACCTAAAGCATAAGGAAAACAGATTCAGAAACAACTCTTAAAACAATTTTTGAAATATTCTGAACTTATTTTTACTCTACAAAAAGAAAATGAACTTTTTGGATGAAAATTTCCAAGTGCCATATAGCCTCTTCTGAACTTTATAATCCTTAAACTTTGTGTTTTTAATCATTCCCAATTTCATAAAGTCCCCAGAAATAACAAAAGCTTACTTATTTTAGGATTTTAGAAATATTATAATTGCAAAAGATTAACTTAAATAAAGGGATGTAACTTACCAGCAAAGAAGTCAGAAATGGCCAAGTTAAGGATAAAATAAGTACTTCGATGTCTAAGGTTCCTGTCCACCACAAAAGCTAAAATGACGATGCCATTTCCTAGCGTTATAGCAAAAGCTGCACAGCTCTTTAAAAATGTTAAAACAGTAAATCCTGTGTTACTATTAATAGAAACCATCGCATCAAATGATGAAGCCCAATATAGCAAGACAATTCTGACAAGTATGTGTCTAATTGTAAAATGAATATATATATAGTCTTCTGCTCATGACACATTTTTCAAGACTTAAATACTGATAAGCAATACTTACTTCCTGATTCTTAAAAAGGAAACCTGTGGTAACAGTTTCTCTTTGACACTGAAAATAATTTACTTCCAAAAAATAGTACAATTTTTACCTTAAACATTTTAATGTGATTCATCCATCTCCCATGAATGGAAAATAATATATTTAATAATTATATAGATGATAAATTGGGCTCAATCAAGATGCATGTTTAAAATTAATAGAGATTCAATTAAACATTATCTTCTGATTATGAAATTAATAGGGGCTTAGTTCACTGTCCCATCTGACCTAATTTTAAAAACTGGATATGTACATATATGAAATGATGGTTTTTTTCAAGGCATTGCACATGAGCCATTGTCCAGATGAGAGATGGAAAGAAAATTCAGTGAGATGTGCAGTTGCCTCAGCTTACTGTCCTAAGTTCCCAGGGCACAGAACTGGAGGGGACATCTGGGGGGAGCCCAGCAGGTTGGTTCCCTGGGATGGGCAGATGGGGCTAAGGGTCCAGGAACGCTGGACAGCACTTGGTGCTGCAGAGGAAGACTGAAAGTGGGTTTCCATTAGAGAGACAATTCCACTTTTGTGGTAGAATGAGGGGAAAATAAGCTATGTAATATACCTTCAAGCCTTCCTTCACCATAATAGTCCTCTTCAATGGTAGATTCATAGACCCAAAAACTAGAGCTATTATTAGGATTCCAAAGTCTGATATTATTCTGAAACAAGGTAATATGCACATTAATTTGAACCTAAATGCAAAATCTCCAGAGATGATGAAATTATCTATTCCCTGCACCTTGCTAAATTGGGGCTGACAGTTATATTTTTGCCTTGTTGAAGAAATAATCCCATTGATTGGGTGGGACTAGACCAAATAAGAACCCTGGAATACCTCAGACTGCTACCAGCAACACAGACCAGCCCAGTTAGGGATAGAGATTTTAATGTAAATTAATGATAAATGGAATCAAGGTGAAATTATTGCTAAGGGGAAGGTAGCTAATCAATGGATGTTACAAAATGGAAAATTGAATATAATTTTGATACCTTACAAGAAGCACAGAGCAGGAGAAGGTTCTCTGTCTTAGCTTTGGCTCAGATGCCCCTTGGGTGAAGAGAGGTTGCCAAAATCCTCTCTTCCGAATAGCCAAGAAGTAAACAGGACAATAGCCAGCCCCATGAATAAACATACACTCCTAAGAGTGGCCTGGTTTCTCAAAATGAGTGAACAGAGGGAAGCTCTGACCATAACTCTACAGAATACTACTAATGTGGCTGTCCTTTGATTTCAATTTCACAGGATAGAGCTATTTTGAACCCCTGTGTTAGGAAGAAAACTGTGGGAAGATTTATTCAGTGGAAGCCGGAAAACACTGATTAATAATCTAAATGATAAATTGCAGGTGAGAGGTCAGCAGGCATGAGCTACAGCAATAAGGTCAAAGGAGAGTAACCCCTTATTAGAAATATAATTTATAAATATGTTCTCACATTACATAGGTTGCCTTTTTATTTTAAGATTTTATTCATTATTTTTAGAGAGAAGGGCAGGGAGGGAAGAAGAAAGGGAGAGAAGCATCAATATATGGTTCTTTCACCTCCCTCCAGCTACGGACCTGGCTGGAGTTTTGGCTTGCAACCTGGTTATGTGCCCTGGCTAGGAATCGAACCAGTGACCTTTGGGTTCATAGGCAGGTGACTATCTACTGAGCCACCAGCCAGGGCTTTTGGTTACCTTTTAATTCTTGATTGTGTCCTTTGGTGGAAAGAAGTTTTAATTTTATTTACAGTCAAATTTATCTATATTTACTTGCCTTGCCTATGCTTTTGGTGTCATATCCAATTAAGTCCTATTAGTTTTTTAACTAGATTCAGAAATAAATAAAACAAAAAATCAGAAAGAAATGTGATGTTTAAAGAAGAAAAATTTCTCTCAAAGGTTCAGTCAACATTAATGCCTAAGTTACACATACTATGGTCTTATTTTTCTTGGCGTTCTATACCCTTTCTGTTTTCTTCTCCATGATTGCTTATACATGTGGACCCAGATAAAAGTCCAAGGCTGAGCATCTACCTCCAAATGCAGAAGGCAGGGCAAGCCCAAAGAAAGAGGCAGGCCACTCCAGTCTGGGAGATAACAGTGTTTAGTTAAGGGAAACTTACATGCAAGGTGCATCTTGGGTGTCAGCAAGACAAAGTGGCTATCCTCTGCACCTCTGGGCAGGTGCTAAAGAATTACAGAGAGCAGGGCAGGGAGGATAGGAGTACTGGTGCTTAAGCAGCACCAGATTAGGGAAAATGTCTTGCATGCTTACTCAGAGCACAGCAATGGCCCACTCCAGGAACCAGCATGCCAAGAGGCATAGGGAGAAGTTGATCAGGTAGTCTCCAAGGGGATTATGAAGAGCAATTTCTGTTCCAGCCCAGACCAGGTTCATGCGTCAGCAGCAGTGATGTCATGAAACAGTCTCTCTTCTCCAGAACAATGTAATTTAAACATCTAGTCAAAAGCTCTAGGCATTTTTCTTTGTTCTAGAGTGCACCTCAGGCAAATTACTCAGTCCTGCCAACTTCCTTTCTTTTGCTTTTAAAACTAAATTACCACCTGGCCAGAAGGTGTGCTGCTGTACTGGACAATGCAGCGAGGTCTCTCGTTGAAAGGCGAAAGGGGTCCTGGGGCTTCTCTCCCCATCCTCCCATGCATCCTGAGGATCACCGCTTTGCCCAAGCCCAGTCTCCCTGCACGCCCCAGCTGCTCTCCAGACTGACTTTCCTGCCGGGGCTCTAAAGAGCAGCACTATTTCCTTGGGATCATCCCCAAATGCTTTTTGGGTCACTGCCTTTTCTTCTTGAGTTTCTATGGGTTCTTTCCCCAAGAAATTTAATTCCTCTGATATCCAATTTCTACTTTGTCTAACCTCATGTACCAATCAGACGCATAGTGTTCTATCCACATAAATGAGGGTACCATGTAAATGGGTGAGACAGCAGAGCCAACAACAAGGGGGCGGGGATCTCAGTGGACTGAAATGGCACCATCACCTACCAAACTTCCCAGCCCAATGTCTCAACTTCTCTCTTTTCCTCAGCCTGCTCACATTCAATTGCCAAGCTTTCTCAGTTTTACCTCCTCCATACATCTTAAATTGATCCATTTCCATCCATCACCAACATCAGGAACTCAATTCAGGCCACCATTCTCTCTCACGTGGCTTTTCTTTTGATACCTGTTTGTACTGTAAGGGAGGAAAAATAATCTTGCCTATCCCTTTCTGAATTCTTGGCCAAGACTCCTGGTAATTGAAATAGACTAAGGGATAAAGTTTATTAACATGTATGTCTCATGTACACATGGAGGATACCCAGGAAAAGTGAGTAAAACTCCAAGGCACTGCCTTCAATACTATCTTCAGCTAGACAAAAGAGAGATGCTGGGGTGAGAGTGGGAGGACAGGCAATTCCCAGGAAAGGAAAGAACTGTTGGGTAGGCAAAGGTTGCCCAGCATTCTGTCCCCCTTCTAATGTAAATTTCTTATGAATATAGACTTCCCTCTCTAAGAGTTTCCTCTGTCTGGAGTTTCTTGACATAATTAGCCCAAAACAATCCTTGTGCCGACAGGTGTATGTTATGGTGGTGCATTCAGCTCTTCTTCAACACCAAGGTCACACTGATTACAGACCAACCTGACTTCACTTCTGTTACAATGAGAAACATACCAACCATCACATATTGAATTCCCATTGTGTGCAAAGCTTTAGAATAGTGACATTGCATACATTATCTCTTTCATTCAACCCTCCAAAGTCCTATGAGGAAAGATTATTAGTCCCATATTACAGGTGAGAAAAATAAGGCTCCAAGAAGTAAAGTAACTTGTCCAAAATGACTTCCATGTCCAAAGCATGGAATCAAAATTTAAATTCAACTCTGACTTCCAAATCTACTCTTCCTTGATTATGAATACTTGTGATTTATCTCCTGTCAAATAGCAAAAAAAAAAAAAAAAGTTTGATAATTAATTTAATGTCTTTTATTCAAGGGAAAACAATGCAAGAGAACAGTGCCTCACGAGCAGGGGAGTGGTTTGCCAGGGCATTTTGGTCATGAGCAAGCTTTAGAGAACGTTGGAAGAGGCAAGGTGGAAATGAGGCATGACTGGCTAAAGGCAGGGATTTCCTTACCTGAGAAGCACATCATCTTATTTTCTAGACTAAGGTAAGCCAGCTAAAGCTGAGTTGGAGGATTGCGATTGATGCCAGTTAGATTTCCTTTACAGGTGTTTAGATTCGTGATGTGGGCCACACCACTGGGGCAGCCTCCTTTTTGTCGATCCAGGTATAAAAATTAACTTTATCATTCTGGTAACAGTATTAAACTTAAAACCTGGGCTAAATGGGGGGAAAACCCCTCTTCCCAAGGCTCAGAAACCAAAATCCTATGGACTACATCACACTTTTTTTAAAAAGATTTTATTTCATTATTTTTAGAAAGAGGGGAAGGGAGAGAGGCAGAGAGGGGGTGAGACATCAATGTATGGTTGCCTTTCACCTGCCTCCAGCCACAGACCTGACTGGAGACCTGGTTTGCAACCTGGTTATGTGCCCTGGCTGAGGAATCAAACTACATCACACTTTTTAACTTGCCTCTCTTTCTACCTGGTCTCCACCAGGGGTTGGCCAACTATGTTCCACAAACCATAGTTTGGTCCCTGAGCGAAGAATGGTTCATATACATTGTGATATTGTGGTTTATAATTGGAAATATATTTGGTCTTAACCCCCATTTTCAGCCTAGAACTCCTAGAATCCTAGGACCATCCTAAGTGATAAGAGCACTGGGAGCATCTTTTGTTATAATATTCAGTCTTTTGGTCATTAGTTCCTGAAAAAACTCCATGGCCATAAAGGTAAAAGGGGTGTCTTGTTACTCATCACAAGCTTCTTTCAGCCACACCGGAGTTTAAGTTAATGGGGTGACTTTTGGAAGTGCCCTAAGGATGGAGGTAGTAGCCAGGGGAACCACACATGTGATTATTGGACTGAAACTTTCAGTACCACTCCACCTCAGGAGAGGAGAGGGGAGGGGCTGGGGGTTGACTCAATCACCAGTGGTCAATGATTTAAACAATCAAGCTTACACATTGTAATAAAACCTCCATAAAAATCCAAAAGAATGGGAGTTTGGAGAACTTCTAGGCTGGTGAACATACAGAGGTGCAGGGAGGGTGACAAGCCAAGAGAACATGGAAGTGCCATGCTCCTTCCCACATTTCCCACCCTACACATCTCATCCCTCAGGCTGTTTCCTTTCATAATAAACCTGGGATCTAGAAAGATGTTTCGGAGTTACTGGAGCCACTGCAGCAAATCAATCAACTGGAGGAGGCAGTCCTGGGAACCTCAAATCTATGGCCAGTTGGTCTGAGGCACCGATGAGAACTGGACTTGCCATTGGCATGTGAAATGGGGGCAAAGGGCGGTCTTGTAGGGCTGAGACCTAATCTGAGGGATCAAATGCTATCTCCAAGTAGACAGTGTCGGAGCTCAACTGATTTGTAAGAAACCAAGCTGGTTTCATAGAAAATTGCTTGATGTATGGAAACCCTATACATCTAGTGTCCGAATTGGTGTATTCTGTGAGTAGAGTTTTTGAAAGTAGAGGAGATATGTAGGAAGAGTATTTTCCTTTAGACATATCTACACAGTTTTTAAAAATTAAAATATTTCATGCCACATGAAAATATACTTACATGAAATTCAAATTTCAGTATCCATCCAGTTTTCTTGGAACAGTTATGCTATTATAAGTGTGCACATTGTCTACAACTGTTTTTACACTACAATAGATTGCGTAGCTGTGACAGAGATGGTTGATAAATATAAAATATGTATTATTTGTTGGCTGTCTACAGAAAAGGTTTGCCAAGCCTTGCTCCATACTTCTTGACTAGATTCAGAATTCTCCATTGCTAAGCAGCCTTTTCATATCAACCCATGGCCTGCTTAGCTCTTCATAAACTTTTCAAAGCTAAAAGCAGAGAAACTAGGTAACTTACTCCAGATTGCCAAAAGATAGAATTCAAACCTGACAGACTTGAGACACAGCTCTCAAGCCTATCTTCAGTGAGAGGTTGGAAAGTTCTCCCAAACGTAGAAAAGATAATATTTATTTGATGGCTGTACTGAATGCTTATCACTTGGAAGGCACCTCATTTAACCCCCATAAAATCTCAGGGAGGGAGGAATCATTCACATTTCTTACAAATTAGGAAACTTAAGAGCAAAATATATTAAGTTTCCTATAAATTCACATATTAGCATCCAGCGGGGTGGTGATGAAGTGCTGAAATGTACATACTAGGTACTCAGACATGTGAAATTGCAAGCTTATTTTTGTGCCTGAATCCAAATCAATCTTAGTAAGAAACCTCCACATTTCCATCCCTGGAAATGGGAGTTGGTGATGAAGGATGATGTGTCATTACAAGATCATTCAGACACTTTAGATATAAAATGTAGTAACTGAAGTTGCTCAATTTCATTGATCATCAAGGAAATGCACCTTGAAGCCACAAAGTGATGCCACTACAAACGACGCAGCACAAGTGAAAGGAGAGTCAGGCAAATACCAGTTGTGGACAGGCAGCCACTAGAACTCTTCCTTACTAGATAGGGGAGTAAGTAGTTATAACTAGTTTGGAAAACTATTAGGCAGTATGATTGAAGGGTACTGGAACTCACCACAAGGGAATGTTAAATCTTAAGGAATTTTGTAAGCCAGCTGATTTCACATTGGTAGTTTGAAATTGGACCGAAGGAGGGTATTTAGACCACAAAAACTGGCATATGTTATGTATCAGCACACACCCCAGAGCCAGTTGTTTAAAATTTATCAGCACACAATTGGATAGTATGCACTGAACCTCTACATATACTGTACATATCCTTTGACTTGACAAATCCATTTCTAGGTATGTACATGTTAGAAATGAGTGTATGTTAACCAAAAGCCGTATATAAGAATATTCATAGCTGTGCTAATTGTAATAGCCTCAAACTGGAAACCCAAATATCCACAAACAGAATTGATAAATTTTCAAGTTCATTCAATGGAATTTCTATGCAGTGATAAGAAAAGAACCACTACGTGCAACAAACCAAATAGATCCCACAGAATGTTGGAATAAAAGCCCAAACAAGGATACATACTGTGTCTTTGAACTTATACAAAAATCAAAATATACCAAATTAATTCTGGTGTCAGAAATCAGGGAGAGGAAATAGCTAATTGAAACACTGGAAAAAACTTAAAAACTGGAGATAAGTAGTAATTAATTAGTACATTATAGTACACCCAGAAGATAGAATGTGATGTAGCCATAAGAAATTAAGCCACAGAATAATATTTATTGACATGGGAAAATGTTAACAATATACTTCTATATGAAATATCAATATACAAAACAGTATATACCATTTTATGGAAAGAAAAATAGCATATGTACAAAATCATGCACAGGAAAAAAATAGAAGGATGTGCATACCAAATGTTACTAATGGTTTTCTCTAGATAGTGGAATTAGAGGCAATTATACAATTTTCCCAATAAATTTCACCTTCCTTACAAACACTATCTGTTTCATGCTCTTCTTTCTTGGTTGTGGTTAGTTTGATAGTTCTCTTTTAGTAGGCTCTGTTTCGTGACATATCTCTTCAAATAATACTGCTGTTCCCATTTAAAAAGTAGATGCTACCTGCTCTTATATTCTGGCATATGGAGAGTAGTATGTTTAACACAATATACTATAAAATATGACACCACATAGATTTATTTGGCTATAGAAAATTATTTATAGAATTTGAAAATCTTCTCAAGATAAATTTTAAATAGAGAAAAAAAGATAACTATTATTAGTTAGGGACTCTATAAATAGCAAGAAAGAAATGCAAATTTGGTGATTCAGAAAAATGAACTACTTTATTTTTCTGCAGCACCAAAATCTTACTATTTTGTATTTCTGTCACAGGTCTGATATGCCAAAATTGTGAAATCATTTTAATTTTAATTAATGGTTTTTAACTTCAGTTATTTTAAGTTAATATAGGATGTAAGTTTTCATGGAATCTGAGGTAAATGTCCTAAATACATGTATGTCATCCTCAGATGACATTTTGTAACTGGCAACATGAAACACAGTTACAACAAATATAATTTAATTTTATCTCTCAGAATCCATCCTAGTTTAAAAGTATCTGCTAAATTCTCATTAAAAATACCAAGTAACTTTTTAATGTAAAACATCAGAGAACAGAAAAAAACATGTGTCTGGGTCCCCTTTTCTCTGATGTTGTCCATGTCTAGCATCACTATAAGCTGCCTCCTAACTTCTGCTCCCTTTCTTTGGCAGAGAATCCCAGGTAAATCTGTGATCAATTAACTTTTAATAATTGTTTGTGATCATAACTGAAATGGAGCAGGTAATGACCTGGTATATCACAAAGGTAAATTTACTGTCTGGATGCTTAGAGGTAAATCACACAACTTGCAGATGCAAGAAGGAACATAAAACACCCATGGAAGGTACATTTGATAATAGTGAGGGGAAAAGAGGAACTTTCTTTGTTTTCCTGATCAAAAGGTTTGTTCCGTCTCTGCACAAAGCCATGGGACTAAGAAAGAGGGCTGGAATGCAGATGGGAAACGTGCACCACATTTCTAGAACACACCAGTGCTGTTCTGCCACCTCCATCTCTTTTGTCTCATCAACCACAGCATAGCTTCAAGCACAGTTCTAATTCCTCAGTGAAGATCACAAGAAAGGTACTTCCAGGTTGCTAAAAGAAACCAGAATATTACACCAACACATTTCAAGGGAGGGAGGAGACTACTGACACTCCACATGTATTGCTTTACAGTACAATAATTAAACAAAGAAGGTAGAGGCTAGAAAATCATTTTTTGAAATTTCACAATCACCAATATGCGACAGAAACTGAGGCATAACACTTATGCTCACAAATATGTTACATGAATTACTTTAGCACATAGCTACAAATGGTTACTCCTGACACTTCACACAATCCTTCACTCAATGATAGATAATACAAAATGAAAGGTGGCATACTTATGAACTCAAATCAGAAGAAGAAACTCTCCAAGATCAATCTTCAGTGAGCTCCTGTTCCAATAAGCCATAAAGAGCAGTAAAAGGCAATATTCATTTAACAAAATGAGAATCCCAATGACAAGAAATCAGATATTTATATTCCTCCAGAGACATTCTTCCCCACCTAACAAAGGCACTTGACATGTACTGAAATGGACAGTTAATTCAGATACTGCCCTGGGCAACTGTTACCTTCCTAGAATTAGGTGAAGTGGTGATTAAGTTCAAATTAAGTCTTCTGAGTCAGCCTGAAACACATATGAATACATCACAAGTTCTCTATTTTTGGCAGATGATATAACCAAAGAAGAGAAGATAATGTTGGTGTCCATGATGAATTGGCTAACTTGAGCAGTCCAGGATCCCCTCTCTGCACAATATATTCTTTGATGAGTGTGGAATACTTATATAATTATAGGCAAATTAACCTTTCATATAATTTCGTGTATTAATGCTCATTCCTCTTCTTGTCCTTTTTCACTTTTTTGTTCTTTCCCAAACCCTTAGATGACTCCGCCTGAAAAAAGACAAAAATCAAAGTTGTATCTTCCCATTTATATGAAGATAATAGCTTAGGAACAATAAGTTTAATCATATAGAATATGTACAATAGTTAAAGTACAATTACTTCCGTATGTATCATCTTTCTGTTTTATAGGACACTTTCATTTACTGTCTATTTATATTTACAAAACAGTCAAGGATAATTAAGGAAAACACTCATTTACCTCATAGATTTATGTTTAAATAATTTTAATACTATTTAACCTATTGTCCACTTTCTAAAGTAAAGCATCTAGGTTTAAATACAATATAAATGAACACAGGTATAAAATATGAAACAAAAAATACCCCTCAAGATAAAGGAAGAAGGCATCTCAAGGTACACCAGGGTCTAAAGAGTAACAGAAAATGTCAGAATATATATGTCAGAATTATAGCTGTTTAAAGAATATTTAGTTCACTGTAGCATCCAATTGATCTCTAAGGTTCTCATGAAACTCCACCTACCTATGAAATTAAGGTTTGAGGAGATGAAGTCATCTGCCCAAGGTCACACAACTAGCCAGTCACATGGTTTTGACCAGAACCTAAGTTTCTAGTTTCCCAGTCCAAAGGTTTTTGTAATGTACTACACAAATTCTGATTCATTCTTAAGCTTTTTTCCTTTTTTTTTTTTTAATTTTGCAGGCAGTGGTGTGAAAACTCTCTATAATATCAATAACCACTTACCGGAGAACTGGTGTAGTTCTTCTCCACCAGTATGTTTCTCGCACAGTTGTTGATATGTTTAAAGCGATCTGGTCCTAGCAGAATCCCTCCATACCAGCGTGAAACTACCACCATGACATTTCTCACATTCAAAATCTGTTATTTTCAGAAGCATAATTAGATATACATATAGACACATACAAATGTTGAGCTTTAAAAGCAAATGAAGTAACTCAAACATAAAATTTCCTTGTGATCTTACTGACAGAACCACATGAGTGGGTGGAGTGAGATTACTAACAGCTCAGGGGATAGAGTATTAAAAATGAGAAGGGAATTTGGAAAACAAACACTGTGCTCCACAGTGTCCTCATATTCCAAACTCTGAGGCAACAAGGCAGAGGGAAGGGGAGATCATGCAGGTAGGGTTCCAAGTCTTGGTGCTTCAACCAGGAAAGCTGTTTAGGTAGCCTTTAACCTCAGACCAAACAACAACACAAACTCTGCATCTAAACTAACTACACAGAGAACTGGGACTACATGAGCAAAAGCTACTGCCTACCAGTAAGGTCTTCCTCAGTTGGTCATTTGTCAAATGCTGCCCTTAATGTAAAGCCCACCAGTCTACAGGCCTGACCCATACACAGAGTTCCTATCAAGGTTAGCAAACAAACCTCCACATACAATAGCAGAAGAAACTATAGCAACTACCTTAGAAAAAAAAATCCATTCTTAAAATTAATGGACAATCAATGATCACCAGACAGATGAAGAAAATCCAGCAGCATGAAAGAGAAAGGACAAGATAAACAAACTAAAATGGACCAGAAAAAATTTGAGAGAACATCTTAAAAGAAAGCAAAACACTAATTAGTATATTCAGGAAATTTTAGGAGATACAGCATCCATAAAACCATAGAAGCCTACTAAGAAAAAGGAAAAATAGAGAACACAAAAGAATTCTTGACAATTAAATACATGCTTGCTAAAATTTTTATTTAATTCCACAGAAATTTTGGGAGAAAAGTGTCTCAGAACATAAAGCAATGAGATGGACAACTTAATTTAAAAAAAAAAAGAAAGAAAGAAACACTCTGGATCTATCCAGAAGATCCAATATCCAACAAACAAGAATTTCACAAAGACAGAACAGAGGAAATAAGGAGAAAACTGTCAAAAAATAAAAAATAAAAGGAGAAAGTTTTCCAAAGCTATAGACAATCTTCTACAGTCTATGACTGAAAGAGCTGGAAAGCACGTTTGCGTTCTGCCCCATATCCAGTGGTTAAATTTTTCTGCCAGTGTTTAAAAATTTACTATTAATTAAACCAAATATATCCCATGTTATATAGTCTAACTGATTTCCTTGTTCTCAAAGGGAGATGTGTTTTGTTGAGAAAGGTTATGGCTCATAGGAGAGGATTAACAAACTGGATTTCAGTTACACTCACCTCCATGAGATGGAGAAGACGCCCCCCAGCGGCTGTCTCCCCATCATCCTCACAGTCCTGTAAGAAGGTCTGTTTATCTTCACAATATATTCTAGAAATACATACAACAATGTTACACTTTGAAACCTGAAAACATGGTAATAGACGTCACTTCCTTCATACTAGTTGTAAACAATTTACTTCCAAAATCAGCATTATCTGTTTTTTAAAAGTCTTTCTTGAAATATATATCTCTTAAGTACATTTTCACTGATAATGTACTATCTAGTATGTTTCACTTTTTATATTTGGGAAAGCTAGGGATCAAGGGTGTCACCCTTAAATCAGAAATGGTATTAATTAAGGGAAGGTGAGTTTACATATCCTTGAAGCTTTGAAGTTATACAGAGAAGTCACTGGAAAACACTTACTGAGAGTACATCATATGGAAGCATTATACATAATAGGCACTATGAAATAATATAAAAGAAATAAATGGCATATTCCACTATTCAAAGACCCTAGAATCTACTGAGACAAAAGTGTATAACAGAGGTGGAGATAAAACCAACAGAAGTTAATATTTTATACTTTCCTCACATATTATTCAAGTATTTTTTCTATCTCCCCCATTTTGAGTAAGAATTGTAAGATTTCTTTTTCTCTATGATTTTACCCTGGATAGTTATCAATAAAGAGAAGTCAAAGTAATTTTACTCATTTAAATTATTGAGAAATTTAGCATTTGAATAATAATATGGGGCTTATAGTAAAACAAGCTTGACAAATAAATACAAGTATAATAAGAAAACAGTGCTGTTAAGGTATGCCATATAGTTCATTTCTTAGGCCTCTGCAAACAGTACCATCTACTAGGAATAGGCAAATGTAGCACAGCTATCTTTATGGCTATGACCAAAAACAGCCAAATTCTGCCTTATGTATACACCTAAGTCAAATGTACTAATTTTACGATAGCAATCACATTCATTCATTCATCTTTCTATCCACCAACTGATCTATCTGTTGACTCACTCAATAAATATTTACCATGCAATTAATATGACCAGTCTCTATTATTATTTAAAGTTGACCTTGTTTGAAGAAAAATTAGTACTATTAAACATAATTTTATATGGCAAATTTAAGGCAAAATGGAGTTAGTGGCTGATTTATATTAGGTTTTATATAATTTATATAAATTGTAATATATATATAAATAATTTATATGAATTATATTGTTATATATATTTATACATAATTGCAATTTAATACCATAATTTTATGGAAGAAAATCTGACTAAATCAGTACTGTTAGGTTTTTTAAAAAAATGAAACACCACAGACGTTTTCACACATGCCAGAAAGATGATGTGGCATTGATAGTTGTGTGTTCCAGCAGCCTGAAGAGGGCCCAGCAACTCTGAAGCGGGAACACTGCCCCCAAATTGGAAGTAATCTTAAAAGGATCCTAAGCATTCAAAACACATACACAACACAAAGGCCATGTACCAAGTGAAGGTCATTTATTTAACTCCCAATGGGGTCTTTCAAGACTCCACTTTGTGCCTTGTTAGTCTTATCTGACATAATTCTGACCAGGCCATCTCCCATTCCCAGGTAGCAATCGTATAAGGCAGTGAGGTCGAGGGACCGCTACATGCAGTCATGCTGACATGTGTGAGGAATGACGGGTGACCATCTGTTAATATGCAAGAGGACAGAAATACTCACAAAGACTTAAAGACCCAAAAATCTTGGGCTTGAAATAGAATATCCAGCACATATATTTTTTTTTGATAATTTAAAATCAATATTATGTACAGCAATTGTTGAAGGTGCAGACTCACAGCCATGTAGGAATAAAATAGAGATAAATGAAGTTAGATTATTAAATTCAGCTCTACCACTTAACAACTATGTAACCTTGAAAAAGCTAACCTTTCTGTAGTGGTAGAGTTGCTGAAATAATGAGAGTTAACTTTTGTAAAGTGCTTGGCACAGAGTAGGCACTCATATATGTGGGATGAATAAATGGTGACCATGAATAATTTTACAGCACATTCTAATCACTGAGCAAATACAATCTAATTCCTCATTTTTATACTGATGACCTAAAATTGTAAGAAAACACCAAAATTCTATCCAGTGAGGCTCTGGAATTATATAACAAATAGCATTTTTTTAAGTTGTAGCACTTAACACATGGTTGATCAGCAATTTTATACAAAAGCTAATGCAAGTGCAAACACAAGTTAACTCGTGTAGCAAACTACACCATCTGTTCATTAAAGAGAAGTGACTTAGTAATATTAAAACTCACTTATCCAAAGTGATGGATTTATCTTTCTAGCTTTCTGAATTGAGGATAGCTTTCTATCACATTTTAAATTTACACAAAATTTCCTGCCTATGTTCTAATTTATTTCAGTCCTAAACTATGTTCTTTTAAGTCTATTAATTTGCATATCTAAAAGTAGGCCCTTTTTCTCTTTACTAACAAATCAGCAGAAATTTGTATAAAACCTTAGTACGCAAGAGAAACAGGCGTGTAGTAAAGAAGCACTTTTAATTCATCTCTAATAGAAGCATAAATTGGTTTAAAAGAAAAACTGGGAAAAAACTGACAATTACATTAGTTTCAGAAATGTTCATGCTTTTTGATCATTTTACTTCTAGAAATCTATTCTTTCATTTTCAATTATAACCCCATTTCATTTCAAAAAAGAATCTAAAGTAGCCAGAACATATCCTGAGGAAATGATCTAAAAAATAAACAAAGATGTTCACAGAACTATTCTTTAGAATAGTAAAAAATATGAAAAACTAAAAAGGAAATGGTTAAATAAATTGTAGAGTCTCAAACTAATATTATACAACCACTAAAATGTTTACAAAGCAATTATAGTAACATGGAAAAATGCTTTTATAAATTAAGACAAAAATAGTATACTAGGATAAAGCATTGAAAAGATAAAACTTTGCATAGAAAAGAGAGAAAACATATCAAACTATTATTACATTTAATGGTAGAAAATGGCTGATTTTTCCTCTGATTCTTTTCTTTTCTGCAGTTTACCAATATTTGACACATAATTACTTTTATAATGAAAAAATACATAATAATCATTTTTTAAAATCATGCATCAGTTTCTCCCTTTTTTACAAATTGCACATTCCTAAAATTGTAATGATCACTCACCGGTAGGCATAGATGTTGTGGGCAGCACTAGCTACTTTCTTATTCTCATACAATTTGGCAAGAACCATTTTCACCTTAAAAACAGCAGTAATATAAATTTAAAAATGAATGCTTTATTTTCTTTGTAAGTAAATACTAGAAAAATATCTTAAAGCATATTGATTTAAGTACTGCCATATTGAAAAGTATGTAAAGAATCCTCTATACTCTGAAAAAGCCATTTCCAAAGTTTTCTCCTCATTTCAGGGGCTGAAACTGGTACTCACAATCAGTATGAAAATGAAAGACCTCGTTTCGAAGCACTAATTATCAACAACTGTTTTAGTGCTAGCTATACCTTGAGGACTTGAACATAAAAATTATTTCCCATGTAGGGACTCTAAATGTAAATCAAGAATTTCTAAAAATGAGCTCTGAAACTTCTCCAAATGTATCCAGTATGATAGGTGCACAATAGTGGTATGTTGCAAGTGTTATAAAATTAAAACTCTCTCTGGGAGTCACGTAAGATTCATAGAGGAAAACATGTAACCAAATCTTGGAAGAGAAGTGTCAATTTTTCTGCATCAAAAGGGAAGGGTAGGGCAGGAGGAGGCCCTACCTTCTGGTACATCTGTAGATGTACCAGAAGTAGCTAATAAAAATAAAAATAAAGAATGTTTAATTAAACTGAAATTTCACACAAATCACAAGTATAACCCATCTAATAATGTTTATCTGAAATTCAATTTAACTAGGCATCCTATATTTTATCTAGCAACACTGGCAAGAACATCAAAGAGAAAGGTTGAGGAAGTGACCATCAGGAGTGATAAAGCTAGCGTCATATCACAAAGAACTTGAACAAAGTTAGATTTTTTCCTTGCAGACAATGGAAACCTGCAAGGATTATATAAGGGAGGCATGGAAGACACATGCTCTGATCCATTAGAAAAGTAATTGGCAAAAAGTATGGAAGAAATACTAGAGGCAGGGAAAACTGAGTTGGAGTCCATTTCAATCACAAATTATAAAAATTTATGTTTATCATTTTTTATCCTTTCTGGTGCTCAGATTTCTAATCAATAAAATAGACACTGGCTTCTAAGGTTTATTTCAGCTCTCACTATGATCCTGTAAGACTAAGTGACTATAGTCAGAAACAGAAAGAGGATCCAGGCTGAACAGATTCAGAACAGAACGTCTAAAGCGGACCCTAACCATAAGATTTTGAGCAAGGACCAAAAGTAAAATAAGAGTTCCTGAGAGAAAAGCCCAAAAGCTGGTTTCTTAACTACAGATCAATGAAGACAAGAACTGCCTCTTCCAGAGACTTAAAAGAGTGGGTGGCAGGGAAGCCTGGCACAAAGAATTGTACTCCTATAGGTCAGGGCTTTCAAAAGCCTTAGATGACAGAGTAGCTGTAAGACCAAAGGAGAGAGATGAACACCTAAGGTCTATGCTAAGTTGGTGAAATTTTGTATTTTGGTTATTTTAAATTTATAGGTATATTGAAATTGGCCCTTATATCAATAAAGTTTAAGCTATGCTAGATTATAGTAGTGAGAGAGAAGAAAATAATTCTGTTCAAAAGAGAGGAAGACAGACAAAGACCTAAGAATACAGTTTTTAAGTGAAAAGTCTCCCATTTGATATCCTTTGGTGAAAATCAAGTCATGTAAGATTGGAAGGAGAAAGGAAAAGGACTTCAGGTGGGGAATAATGGGCTTGCCCATCCCCTTATCTGGACAACCATGGAACATGCTGGGTTTTCTAGAACTCCCACATGCTAGGACAAATAATTCTTAACAAACTATTAAACACTGTAATTTCCTTGTTTGAAAATCCACTAGAAAGTTAAGCCTTAATCAGAGTTTATATACAATTTTAAAAGCAGTAACAGGCAGAAACAAATCCTCCATGATTTACAGTAATTGGGAGGTAGTAAAATGAGCAAATAGTTTTTATCTTAAATCAAAATTAAACTATTAATAACAGTAAAAACATGGACATTTTTGCAAAAACAATTTACTTGAATCACTTTGGTAAAACATCAAAGTGAGCTGGATGTAGTAACTTTACCTGTTCAGGACAAACTACTGGAGCCAAATGTGCCTGAAAAGTACTTCGTCGGTCTGTAATAGGAACGCCATGATCAATTGGAGGTAATTCTGTTTCTGTAAATATAAAGAGTTTTATTACTTTTATTTTTAAGGTTTGTACATTCAAGTACTAAAACAGCTGGCAATGGTATGTGTGGAAGGGAACATTTGGGAAAGAAATATAAATTATATGGCAAATCAATTCAAGTAGCAATTAATAGTTGCTTATTTAAATTAAACTATAGCCCTGGCTGGTGGCACAATAGATAAGGAGCTGGCCTGTGAACCCAAAGGTCGCTGGTTCGATTCCCAGTCAGGGCACATAATCAGGTTGCAAGCCAGGTCTCCAGCCAGGTCTGTAGCTGGAGGCAAGTGAAAGGCAATCATACATTGATGTCTCTCTCCCTTCCCCTCTCTGTGAAAAAAATAATAAATAAAATCTTTTTTAAAAAATGAGGTTTCTATTTACTAATTATAAATAAATAAGTAAATAAATAAAATTAAACTATAATTTTAAGTAAAGTGTTCCAGATATATTGCACATAAATCTATTTGATTTATAAATGATTTTCACCTGCCAAGGTCACCCAAGTGAACATGGTGGGTTGGTACTCAAATCTGGGATTGCAATAGTATAAATTGGTATAACTAATTTTTAAGAGTGTAAGGGGTCTTGTGATTAAAAAGACTGATAACTGTTAATATATCATAATTTATTTATCCATTCTATTTTTTTTTTAAGATTTTATTTATTATTTTTAGAGAGATGAGCAGGGAGAGAGGCAGAGAGGGAGAGAGACATCAATGTATGGTTGCCTTTCACCTGCCTCCTGCCACGGACCTGGCAGAAGACCTGGCTTGCAACCTCACCATGTGCCCTGGCTGGGGAATCGAACCACGGGTTCACAGGCTGGTGCCCTATCCACTGTGCCACCAGCCAGGGCTATTTATCCATTCTATTATTGATGGATATCAGAATTGGGAAACCTATATATATAACCATAACATAATGTATTCTGCTAAAAAAACTGTTTCTACTTCATAGGATTAAACTAAATACATCAATAATACTCTAACTAGTATTCCATAGGGTATCATGATTTCCAGTTATTCTGCATCTTAAACCAGTTTCAGAACAACTAATTTACTCTTAACTCTGCTGAGAAACTTACCAACTAAAAGACAGGTTGGGGGAGGTAGAAGAGGGTAAAGGAGGATAAATAGTGATGAAAGGAGACTTGAATTGGGTTGGTGAACATACAATACAATGTACAGATGGTGTGTTACAGAATTGTACATCTGAAACCTATATAATTTTATCAAGCAATGTCACCCCAATTAATTCAGTTTAGAAAGAAAAGAGAGAAACTTACCAACCGCCTTGGCTGCTGCCGCTGCCGCTGCCGCTGCCGCTGCTGCACCCAGTCATTCAGAATGATCAGTTATTCAGGAAAAAGAATGAAAACTTTTACCTATTTCTGTTCACTGATCTGTTGAACCTTACCAAGTCGGCCTGCCTTACAACTGAAATACTTCCACTAACACATGTAAAATATTTCTGGAGAGCTTCAAACAACTGGCCAAAAATCACTGCACTGATTGTGGCAGGACTAACACAAAAGACTGGGTTTATGCAGATGTTTTACCTTCTTCTTGATAGTGGCTTCCTCTTGATCAGATTGTGACTACTGTTAATAGTACAGTACTAAGGTCAATACCAAGTAGATGCTACTTATTATGACTGTGATCTTCACTCTTAATGATGGATCCTGTTTCCCAAAAGAAATTTTATGCCAAATCTAAAAAGATGTAAGTGAATAAAATGGAAGCTACTTAGATTGAAGCCAGAGCAAGAGTTTTGGATCCTCTCCCCACTCTTTCACTTTCTCTTCATCCCCTTCCACTGGTCCTGAGACACCATGCAAGAACTTGAAACCTTCACAGTACTGGTTAAAAGCTACTGTGTAATGGCCTAAGAAACTACTTCCCTTCAAAGAGAAAGAATGTTCCCTCTTTCTGTTCATTATGATAGAATGGTCTATCATAAGAGACTTAAGGAAACTGATGATATCATTCAAAATTTTTAAAAACTAAAATGGAACATATTTTCTGATACAAACATAAAGCTCATTTACCTTTCATAAGTTGAATGCCACTATATTATGAAACACATTTGCTTAAGCAAAAACTAAAATCTTGCAGGCCTCAATTTAGTGGTTGTACTTTCAATTGTGATATTTATTTTGTTAGTATAGACTAAAATTTAACTCTAAGATATAAGAGACAGCTCAGAATTTCAAAACATACATAATATAAATTAAAATGTGAATTAAAAACAGGGCTTTTCCTAGTTTCAATTTCTCCCATCACTAATTCAAAATGCTAGAAAGGAGCAAAAAAAACTAAAAATAAAAAGAAATTTGTTTTTTCCTCACCATTCTGATAGACCCAGCCAACACCAAAATGGCCAGCAGGGAGGAAAAATAACTCAATGTTCTGCAAATAACTACTTCCTAACATGTGGGAGTTTACTAAATTGTTAAACCATTCCAAAAAACCATTCATAATGCTACCATCCCACTCTTCCCAAAAGAAAATCATCAGTAACATTATACCTGCTTGCTTTTTCCTGTTATTCAATTTCAATGCTCTCGCTGGATTTCCTGGTTGACGTACTATACGGATATCTTCTTTACGTTCAACATCTTCCTCTTCAGTTTTCTTCTCTACATCTGGGTCTATGTGGATATGAGATTATTAGTGATCTACAAAGGCAGTAATAAATTTTACTTAAATACTGTTAATATTGTTCTCTAAATATTCTTCAATATAAGGAACCAGGGCTTCTTCAAAAAGTAATTGACTCCAGGGTTGGAACAAGGATACAAAATGATTCTGGAATATTTAGCAACTTCAGAGATTTTAAAAAATGCACACACACAAACAAAAAAAGACAGAAGCTTATCAAAAGAACACAGGAGCTTACCTGAAGGAGCTCCTAAAATCCACACATGAAACAACTTGAGCAACAAAATACTGACAGTACAAAATTTTAACCCATGGAATAAAATAATATACATGACTTCATATTGATATAAATAGATATCAAAAAATAAATTAGGAGTAAAGACATCTCTTCCTCACAATTCCAATTAATAAATGTAGAAAAAGGAAATGAGAATCACCATTAGGCAACCACCCAAACATTATAATAAATATTGTTGACAAGATGCACTAATGAATACTAAAATTAGTGAGTGAAAGTTTAAGGAGGCATAGAATACTAACATATCCTCAGAGTATTTCTCCCAAGACACTTTTGAACTGCAAAGGAAAAGACAGTAATTTTGATGCTAGATTTTATACATCATTTTGGCTAGGCCACAGTACCCAGATATTTGGTCAAGTACTATTCTAGATGTTTCTGTAAAGGTATTTCTTGCATGGAATTCACATTCAAATCAGTTGACTCCGAGTAAAGAAGTTTGCCCTCCATAATATTAATAAGCTTCATCCAGTTAAGGTCCTAACAGAAAAAGGACTGACCTACCCAAAGGAAAAGGAATTCTACCTGCAGACAGACTGAGCTGCAACATCAGTTCTTAACCTAGGTCTTCACCTGCCCTGACGACTTTTGGACTTGCCAAGACCCCACAATCTGGTGAACCAATTCCTTAAAACAAATCAATTTCTCCCTCTCCTTCCTTCCTTCCTTCTCTCCTTCCTTCCTTCCTTCCTTCCCTTCCTTCCTTCCTCCCTACTCCCTTCCTTCTCTCCCGGCCCAATACACACACACACAAATACACATTGGTTCTGTTTCTCTGGAAAACCTTGACTAACACAGTGGCTTTGCAGTGCTAACATCAGGCACATAAAACCTTAATGACGGGATCAAGGTAAACATCACCAAAAATATAGCATACTAATATCATAAACTCCTTGACATAAAGCACCATGCGGAACACAGCATCATTTTTGCACATTCTTGAATGCCTAATCCTCAGACTCCAACCATGAGAAAATAATGGACAAACTCAAATTGAGCACATTTTACAAAATAGTGGATCAAAAAAAATAAAAATAAAAAAAAAAAAAATAGTGGATCACTCTCTTCAAAAGTGTCAACTCATAAAAGGTCACAAAAGTTAAAAAAATAAAAAATAAAAAATAAAGACCAAGGAACCATTTAGAGAGTAGAAGAGTAAGAAGAAATAACACCGTGGACATGGACAACAGGTGGGATTGACTTTGGGGGTAATGGGTGGGTGGGGAGGAGGACAGAGGGGAGCAAAAAGGGGATGGATGTAATACAACAACAATAAAATTAAAATAAAAAAAAAAAAGAAGGAATAACAAATGCTCCACAGAATCCTGGACAGAATCCTACAAACGTCAAAAGGATATTCATTAGTGTGAAAATTAGTGAAATTTGAACAAGCTTTTTAATATTATAGTCCTGTTCTGGACAATTATACCATGGTTATGCAAGATATTATTAGGACAGGCAAGGTGAGAAATATAAGCTCTTTGTACCATTTAAGTCTAAAATTAGTTCAGAATTTCAAAAAATTGTTAGTTGTATACAATTATTTCAAAATGTAATGCTTCTAAAATGCAAATACAACATGAAATAATAGAGTTTCTAGTGAAAGTTAACGTCATCAAATAAATTTCTTAACAAATTTCTAAAAATTTTAAGTTGTACAAATCAGTGACTCCAAAATTTGAAGAGTGACTAAACTAAATTATTGATATAGGTGGGAAAGGGAAAATATTTTTAAGATCAGTAATTTTTTTAATTTCCTAAGAGTTAAGTGATTCCAAACTTTCTTACAGTCTTAAATTTTTTACTGGTATACCTTCTTTACAATTATCCCATACTCTATCATGATGGATTGGCAAAAATCAATTTTGTTTTGAGGCTGCTTTTCTCAAAGATGCCCTGAAATGCTGTAAAAGCATTGATGAATCACAAAAAGTTAAGGAAAATACTTCAAAAAAGACTGTCATGTGGACAAAATATCTTCATACCATTTATTTTAATAGAAGCAGCAAAAACATTTGTTTCTACAGAAAGTTGGTAAAATGCTCTGAAAAGGTATATATCAATTTTAAATGTACACTGATTTTGCTAAGGGAGTCCTAAATAACCAGTTGTCTTTAATAAACTAAAACATTTGTAAATAAACAAATAGGTGTTTTTTTTTTTTAATGATTTTTAGTTTTTTGTTTGTTTGTTTTTCAAGATTTTATTTCATTATTTTTTTAGAAAGAGGGGAAGGGATTTTTTTTAGAAGAGAGGCAAAGAGGAACCATCCATGTATGGTTGCGTTTCACCTGCCCCCAGCCACAGACCTGACTGGAGACCTGGCTTGCAACCTGGTTATGTGCCCTGGTTGGGGAATTGAACCTGTGACCTTTGGGTTCGCAGGCCAGCGCCTTATCCACTGTGCTACCAGCCAGGGCTCACAAATGGGTTTTTTTCAAATTGAAAACCATTTCATCAATAATAACAATAAAACTCTTTGGAAATAAAATTAGGTTAAATAGAGTTAATTTCCTCTCTAAAAGGTCTTTGTGGTAAATAAAAGACTAGCTAGGTAAGTAGGAAATGTTAGAGATTTCCATGTTGTCATAAACTTAATGATTCAATCAAAGAATAATAATCATAAGAGCAAAATATCAACCTTCAGATGCCCTGAAATTAGATAGTGGTGATGATTGTGTAACTTTGAAATGTACCAAACAAACAAACAAAAAATAAACCCCTCAATTATACATTTTTTAAAAAGATTTCATTTATTAGTTCCAGAGAGAGGTGAAGGGAGAGTGGCAGAGAGGAAGAGAGACATCAATGTATGGTTGCCTTTCACCTGCCTCCAGCTACAGACCTGGCTGGAGACCTGGCTGGAGACCTGGTTATGTGCCCTGGCTGGGGAATTGATTATACATTTTAAAGGAAGAATAATTATGGAATGTGAATTACACCTCAATTTTCACAGCCCTGGGTGGTGGCTTAGTGGATAGGCCTATGAACCCAAAGGTCACTGGTTCAATTCCCAGTCAGGGCACATAACCAGGGGGCAAGCCAGGTCTCCAGCCAGGTCCATAGCTGGAGGCAGGTGAAAGGCAGGTGAAAGGCAGGTGAAAGGCGTACACTGATGTTTCTCTCCCTTTCTTCCTCCCTCCCAGCCCTTCTCTCTAAAATATAATGAATAAAATCTTTTTTAAAAAATCAATTTTCAAAGTCAGCATTTATATCCTAAATATCAGTCAGTATGTTTCTCAAAGTTCTTTTTCTAAAATCACTACACTCATTTGAGGCTAATGTCTATTTTATAGAGCCTAATAATTCATGAAGAATGTTACATGGTACTTATTACCTTAACAACAGTCAAAGAAAGTAGAAACTTTTTGATCTGAATTCTTTAATTTTAAAATTCTTTTCCTATAAGACTATAATATTAAATCAAAGAAGCAAGCTAAACTTTATATAAAAAACCATTATATGAGCATATGAACTTTCAAAAAAACTTATATCTTACCATATGTAAACCATAAAACAGAACACAGATTTTCATTAAGTATTTCAATTAGAATATACACATGAAAATTTAATTGTTGTAAGTTAAAATGGCACTGATAATATTTTTCAATCCTACCTGGTTCTGCCGTCAGAGATTTTTGTATTAGAAAATCTCTTATTTTCTCCACCCACTGGTAAAGAATACTTTCACCAATATTCTGTCTAAACAAAATTCAAGGGAAAAAATGTTATTTTAAAAATTTCCTTCTCAAAATCAAAAAAATATACACACATACTTATAATCTAATAAATTACATGCATCTAGCCATGCCTTTTTAAAAGAATTTATAAAAACATGAGATTTACTAACATTTATGGAGGAATGTTTAATATAGTTTATATTAATGTTATATATATAGTTTATATTAACATTAATATATGTTATTAAATGTTATAAAATTTCTAACTGGCTCCAAAATTAACAATGATTAGTTAAAATAAGCAGAAGTGTTACAGCCAAAGAAGAGAAAGAAAATTTATGAACTTGAACTGGATGAATTAGATAAATGTAAATATGATTTAGTTTCTCATTGTTAACATCCAATCATTGCTTGTTTTCCTAAATTTTTTAACAATTTCAAACCATTTATTTGGCATACTTATTTCAACAAAGAATTCAAAGCATTTAAGGAACTCCTTTCTGAAGAAAGCTAATTTACAAGCCCATCAATGCAATAACTTTATATTCTTTTTCATTTTTTTTTTTTACAAAATATTATATTGCCTAAATTGATTCATTTTGGTTCCAAATAATATCCAGATGCCTCAGATAATTAAACTGTCTTCAAGGATCACTGAGAAAAAAGAATGTGTCATGGTTCATGTCCACAGAGTTATGTTAAGTACTGGCAGCAGCAATAAAATAAAAGCCCTACTGTGTACTCTTTAGGGAATTACACTAATTTTAGATATGTTGTTAAGAATTCAACACACCACTGCATAACACCTTACCAACTGCCTCTAAAAGCTTCCCTTGAAATCATTACTTCTCTATCACCATTCATCAGCACCCTCCAAAGGAAACCTTCAAAACACACTTACAGAAGAAAACAATACTTTTCAAATCATTCAAATCCTACCTATCTTACCCATAGCTCCTTACCACTAAACCAGTCCCATGTTCTTTGGTAACCTCTTTTTTTAGAGGAGAGAAAAGTCCATTGGAAAGGTTTTTAAAAACTTGAGAACAGTGGCTGAGTTTTTAAAACAATTCCCACTCCCATCTTCTCTTCTCAAGAAGACTTTAGAGGGATAGAGATATGGAAATGTAAAATGAATTGGCTATGTACTAAGCCCAAAGTATATTATATGTATCAACACATTTACGGCTCATAATTGTCTAATGAAGCAGGTATTATTTCCCCATTGCACAAATGAGAAAACAACCTAGTGGGATCAGTTAACTTGTCTAAGACAGGCTTATGAGCAATAAGAAGCTCATAGCTGGAATGTGAATGTAGACTTCCTCCAAAGCTCAGGTTGGCCACTACACTTAGCTCTCCCATCAAGTAGCAGTGCCTTTAGGCAAGTGAGCCACCTGAACTATGAAATTCAGTTTTCTCATCTATAAAACAGAAATTGAGAGCATCTGTCTAAAAGAAATAGTAGTTTCTTTTAGAGTGAACCCATCTTAATTCACTCAACAAATCTTCAAGGACCTGTAAACTGAGCAGTACATACAGTCCTGGGAGTATGGTAGTAAATGAGAAAACTGGGTCCTTTATTTGCAATTTGTAATTATTATTCTTACAAATTTATGATTTTGCATGTAATTCTCTCCTTTTTCTAATCTCTTTCTATTGAATTCTTCACATCATCGTCACTAAAAGTTGTAATACTGGTATCTAGTGTTTACTAAACACTCATTATATAGAAGACAAGTAAAACATGTTTTGTTAATTCACTTAATTCTTACAATCATCCTTGGAGAGAGAAAAATCATCCATCTGTGAATATACATTTGAATTTAGATTTGGGGGGGTTGGGGATACACACCTTGGAAGACTTGAAAAATATGTCCTAGTAATAAAGGAGAAATTAAACCTTAACACCAAATCACCTCTGGTCATGGCCTCCTACAGAAGAATATACTATATACAACAGCACTTCTGCCCTGAACAACCTTGACTGATGCTTCCTTCTTCCCTGGTATTTAACAAGACTTACTGAAATCCAGTATAAGGAAATTGTAATAGGTGTAAAAGGTTTTCTGAAGAAAATGAAAATTATTCTTTCCCTTGGACTCCAAAATTCTCGCGTTATGGTAGTTTATTTATATGTTTTTTGTTACTACTGCTATTATTTGTGTTTTCTCTTGTGACAATAATAGTTTGTACTTAATCTTTTAACTATCCACTAGGATTTGGTTTTCAAACTTTGGCCACTGCCATAATGAAACCTCTGGCAGAATTAGAAACAAATTGAAACACACAAAAGCTGGGAGCCCTCCCTCCTATTCAGCTCCTGCACTCCACCATCAGTTTGAGAGGAAATCAGCTACAGCCTAAAGACTCTCCCAGTGCAAAGTCTGAGAACTGCTTATTATACAGGGAAATGCCAAGCTTTGATTGATGAAGTTCACTTACAGTAAAATAGCTAAATATAAAACACATGTTTCAAATTGGAAAACTGGATTAAAAACTGACACTTAGTTGAGATGTTTTGTGAATAACTGTACTGAAATAACTACTATCCAACTCAGAAAGATCAAAACAAAGTTATTTGTGACTCTACATTTACACATGGCCTCAGTTTTTCTATCTTTAATTTTCCAATATTTTTATCTATTGATGTAAAGGTAAAAACACTCACTAACGTGTGCTAAATTGTATGATCTTAGACAAATCACTTGCTGTCTTTGAGTTTCCATCATCTCATTTTTCAAATGGCAAAATTAGATAATTCTTTAATAAGAACAAAAATGAGAGCTATTATTATATAGTGCTGAGTATACTTCCTGAATTATGTAATTTAATCTTCACAATATTATTCTATTATCTTCATTTTAAAGATGAGAAAACAGACATCACACTATTTCAATGACAAAATCTTCAGCTTGACTGAACCTTTAGACAGGCAGAACCTGACTCTAGGCTGTGTTCTCTCTTTCTTTTTAGAAAATTTCTTTAGAAAACTTGTTATAAATTCTTTGTTCCTTTGGGATATACATATAACTTTTTAGAAGACTCATCAGTTTTACCCTTTGGGAGTGTCTTTCTAAAGCGAGCCATCCTTTTGAAATGTAATCATCAAGGAAGACCAAGCCCCTATCTCCCTCCCAGTCTCTGAGAGGATAGGAGCCTAGTATCTGATGAGCAGTAACTGGCAAACACAGATGGCCTAGTAACAGAAAAAATCATTTGAAAACTCAGGCAATAACAATGTGCTAGACACAACTCACTGATCAAGGTCCCCTCAATATCGCCCAGTACTTTTCTACTAGCTCATCCCAGCCCTTAAAATACCTTTCTCCCTTTCGTTTCAGGAAGTTAAATTCAGGAAGTTAAGTTGAATTTAACTCTCCCTTTCTGCCCTATTACAGTAGTCATGGAAGTCTTCTTTGCCTGTTTAGCTTTGTCTGGTGCAATTTTTGCTTTGACAAGCCTCACTCGCAACTTTTAAATTTCAGACTCCGTGATACATCAAAATGTGAAGAGCTGTGAGAATTTAAAATAATCACTTTCTTGCATTTTAAATTAAATGTTGAAATTCAAATACTACAAAAAATTATCCTCTCTTTCAGTTTCTCTTAACATCAGTTATTCTAAATATTTTTGAAATGTTATTTACCTTTGGTTGTATTAAAATAATTATTTTCATATATTCAAAATAGCCACATGCAAAATATTTAAACAAAAATAAGATATGATAAGCAATTTAATCTATACCTAATCAATCACCAAAGCCTAGTTTATATTCTTAAGTATTTCTTTAACTGACCATTTCATCCATTGGCATTCTTATAAAGACCTCCACATCTCCTGAGTTACTGATGGCTCTTCCTATGCTGTTTCTTCCTTCAAACTCTTCACAGCCCATCCTCCACACTGCAACACAAATCTAATTAACTCACTTCACTGCCTAAGTCTCCTAAAGCCAACAAGGTAATGCCTACACTACTTATCCTAGCTTACTGGTTTTCTTATTATACCTACCTCTTATGCCTTCTTATACTTTTACATACTGGACATCTCAACCTACTTGCGGAACTCTGAAGATGCTAGGGTGCTTCCCACCTACCTGATTTTGCTCATGCGCTTCCTATCAGAAAACTATTCCCCCTTTCATTACCTGGCAAACAATATGCTCAACAGTCACCTTCACAATGGAACCTGCCTTTACACACTCACCCACATGCCCAGATACTATTAGTGACTAAAACCTCTAAAAAATGCTATCACAGCACTTGGTCCAAACTTCTTAGTAATTATGTCATAATACTGTATTGGTAGACATATTTATTTTTTAAATTCCAAACACCTAATAAGAATGTCAAATATAGGAGAAAATCAATAAATGTTTATAAAGAAACTGAGGAAACTCCTCATTTTCTGACTTATCTCCCTGCATAAGAAACAAACTAATTCATCTTCCTATCTAGGCAAAAATCAAATTCAGCAGTCAAAATGATGCTAGATTAATATGAAAATCTAGATAGTTATACTACTTAGAACATAATGAAAATATAAACATTATAAAACAATGTTCATACATTTATGTTTAATTTTTGAAGACCAGTATTTTTCACTTGCTGCCCCCTGCTGGAATTTTATGGAAAAATATTAAAGGTTGTCACAAAACCTAAAAGCAGAATGTGTATTTCTATTTAGATCACCTGTGCAAAAATAATACCACTGGACTTTCAAGCACTTTAAGATTATATTTATTATTTTTAGAAAGAGGGGAAGGGAGAGAGGCAGAGAGGGAGAGAGACATCAATATAAGGTTGCCCTTCACCTGCTTCCAGCTACCAACCTGGCTTGCAACCTGGTTGTGCCCTGGCTGGGGAATCGAACCAGCGACCTTTGGGTTTGCAGGCCAGCACCTAGCCACTGTGCCACCAGCCAGGGCTATCAAGCACTTTTAGTAAAGAAGACAATATAAACCATATTCTATCTTTAGAACAATCTACTTTTTAATTTGATGCTTCCTAATTCTTAAATTGTTCCACTGAACTTTTTGGATAGAGAAAAGAGAGTACATGAAATTGTGCACAGGTAACAGAAAAATTTAACTGATGAATATGACTAACATGACAGAAACCAAGTGTGGGAAATATTTTCAAGAAAAAGCAAGTGTTTAACCTGCCACCAATTTACAGAGGCCAAGGACTAAAAACTGAAAAACAATTACAGTATCACTGGCGAACAAATATGAAATATAGTTACCTTACTCTAATAGAGAAGATACATTGTAAATAATCATGAAGGATTACAGAAAGTTGTTTGGCGGGGGGCACCAAAGTTGGCATGGCCAATAAGCTTAGAGACAGGCATCAGGAAACATTTAATTGAGGAAATAAATAATATTTAAATTCTGAGGATAGTAGAATCACTAAAAGATGGCATCCCTTACTGGTATCCCCAGTTCTTGATTTCTTCCAGAGTCAAGTGTAAACATGGGAATTCAAAGAAGACCACACATCCTCCAAAAAGAAAAATATAGTATCCCATCATACAAAAAAAATTTGTTTAATCATTTTTAGAGAGAGGGACATGGAGGGAGGAAGATAGGGAGAGAAACATCACATCATTTTTTTTAATCTTTTTAAAAATTTTTATTGTTGTTGTATTATATCCATCCCCTTTTTGCTCCCCTCTGTCCCCCTCCCCACCCACCCATTCCCCCCAAAGTCAATCCCACCTGTTGTCCATGTCCATGGTTCCTTTATACTAACTAGGTTCTTGTCTAAACTGCTCCCCTTCCTTGCCTCTGCCTCCCCCCTCCCCCCAACCTCCTTCCCCCTGACCACTGCAGGTCTATTCACTGTATTCATATATCTGGTTCTGTTTTGCTTGTTGTTAGTTTTGTTCATTATTGTCCTGTAATGGGTGAGATCATATGGTATTTGTCCTTCACTGACTGGCTTATTTCACTAAGCATAATACTCTCCAGTTCCACCCATGTTGTTGCAAAGGGTAGGAGTTCCTTCTTTCTTTCTGCTGTAACATCATTTTTAATCAAATATTTTGGGAGGAAAAGAAATATGGCCTAGATTCTAGGCATACAAAAGGACTGTACTCTCACTGCAAAATGGGGTAGCTGCCTAGAACATACATGACAATCCTTACCAATTCATGGATTACAGTAAAACAGACATTCCAGAGCATTACTTATCTTACTAAATATACTTTATTAAAGTTAATCCAAAATCACAAGTCATATCTTCTCTGGACTATTGCATTAGTCTCCCAATTGATGTCCTACATCTATTCTTGCTTTCTTCCAATCCATCTCCATACAGATAAACAGAGGTGTTTCCAAAATGAAAACCTTATCATGGCATCACACAATTTAAAGCCCTTCTCTAATTCTCTGGGTATTAAAATAAAGACAAAAATCTTTCACATGGCCTATAGTACTCTGCATAACTTCCCTGTCTACTTTGCCAGGTCATTTCCCCACTATGCTCCCTTCTCTCCCCTCCCTCCTCTTTCTCCCCACTTCATGAAACCATTATTTTGTAATGTGAAATGTGCCAAACTCTTCAACATAGAGCCTTTGCGCAGGATATAGCCTTTCAATGGAGTTATCGTCACCCAAGTAACTCAGCTGTTAAGTCAAATTAGCTACCCCTGACCTCCCACAATAGGTCAGATCTTATTTCAAACTTAATAGTACTCCACATAAGCCCTGGCTGGTGGCTCAGTGGATAGGTGCTGGCCTGAAAACCCAAAGGCTACTGGTTCAATTCCTAGTCAGGGCACAAATCAAGGTTACACGTCAGGTCTCTAGTTAGGTACATAAACAGGCTGGAGACCTGGCTTGCACCCTGAAAGGAGGTGAAAGGCAACCAACCATACATTGATGTTTCTCTCCCTCTCTGCCTCCCTCCCTTCCCCTTTCTCTAAAAATAATGAAGTCTTAAAAAAACAGTAATATACAAAAATGTCCTTCTTTTAGAAAACTTATTACAGCTGCAGTTTTACATTCACTTTTACGATACTATAACTAATAGTTCTCATACCAGTAATTCTAAATGCCACAAAAACAGGGACTATTTCTGTCTTTCCTAACTAGTGTATACAGGACCTACTACAGTGCCTGTCCTAAACTATTTGTTGAATTAATGGAACAGTAAAAAAAAATACAGTATATTTAATAAACTCTAAGTATTAAAAGTACTAGTATTTTTATAAATTATGCTTTGGATTCCGGTGTTACCAGTGTCCTTCAACATAACCTCAAATAGCAAATGTGGGTATAAAATTACATCACCAATCTTTCAAGGACTCTTCAAGTGCATCCTTTTTGCTAATGGAAAAATGGTTTAAAACAAATATTTGGGAAAGGCCCCTCCATATTAAGTTTCAACAAATGCCTACAACAGAATCACAAATAAAAATTTTTTAATCACTTGTCACTTACATATATATTTCTTCAAGGCTATTAGACAAATCTGTACGTTCTTGCCCCTTAAGCCAAGGAGCACTAAAATTAAAAAAGACAATAAAGAAGATTATTTGAGGATCTGTTTATATCCCAAAATATGGATACCACAAATTAGTTTAACATTTAAAAATTATCTATTTTCATTAAAATGTTATCTTAAATCAATGTAATTAAAAAATGCTTTCATTGGCATTAATTCATTTAGTCCTCCCAAGAAACATGAAGAAGCCAACATCAATATTAGTTAATTAAAATATGGTTTAAAAAAAACTGGGGTGAATTCATAGGATATCATAAAACTGCCCAATTTTACAGAAGTGGAAGAACAGGTTCTAGATTCACAGTATGTCCGGAATGTTAGGAATTCCCAAAGTATTCTAACTGGTATTTCAAAAACAACTCTAACAAATAAGCTGGTTGCCACAGGACTAAAAATTTTTAACTTTTTCTGAAAAGGATATTTAACTTTACAAGCATTCTATAATTACATCACTTTTAATAAATAAAAATTCCAAATACAGGCCCATTATTAACATCAAATTTTACTGCTATGGTTTTTAAACCTCATATTAAAAACAACCCCACTGGTAGGTAAAATTTTAGTAATTGAGATGCAGTGCTACATCTCAGTACAACAGGTCCAGTTGGCAATGTTAATCAAAAATTACTTGCAATCAGCAGATCATGACTCATCTAAGATTAAGCTCTGGCTGCTGAAAAGATGGTTCCTCAATAACAAGTGGGCAGAGAGTAGCATCTGAAGCACCACAGTAATTCCTGGAAGGCAGGCAATCTCCAGCAGAAGCCTGCCAAGGAACTGTAGTAGACCTGTGGCAGACCAGGCGAGGAGAACTCTACAGGCCAGGGTTTCTAGATTACTAGTGTGTCTAACTTTCCTTCCCCAACTCTACAGACAAAAACTACATGACGTATTTCACTGTGTTATAGAATTTAAATTATTTCAATGTTCTATACCAAGTCCAAAAGGTATTTTTAATGTCTATCTACATTTTGCCATGAAAGGTATTCTATAAACATACAACATAGAGAAACAACCCTTAAGAAGTGTAATATTTATAAAAATATAAATGTAGAAAATCAGAGCTTACTTCAGTTGATAAACAGGTGGAGCTGTACCTGGATATTCATCCGGTAGCATCACCTACAAAGCAGTTTTAAACCAAATGTTTACACATCATGATTCAAAATGTTATTATTTATAAGTACTAGTCACTGGATCAATTTCTAACTTGCCAAACTAAAAACCAAAACCACTGTTTTGTTAAATCTTGAGACAGAATTCTCCCCTAATATTTATACTTCTATTTTAAATATGTTGCTAATAGTTGCTAATAATAGTTGCTAATAATAATATGTTGATGCCAAATTTTGAAAAAGGAGCTCATGATTTGCAGAGAAAGTATAAAAGCAAAAAAAAGTTAGAAAGTAAGGGTGAGGAAGACAAAGATGAAAGGAAAAGAAAAACTGAAACAGGGTCATTATAGCCTAATCCTAAATGAATGGAGTGGCTTTACAACATGTTCCAAAGATTCTTCTGAAGAAATATCTTTAAAAACACTATTAATACCGTTAAATACATTATCAGCTAACAAGAGAACCATACAGCTTTCTTTTCAAAACAGTACTATAAAAACAAATACTGATAACTCAATTTAGCCTCTCTTATGTTGAAAGTATAGGCAATAATAAAAGAATAAGCATTAAAATAGAATACATATTGCTCTTTACATTTACTTAACCTTAACCACAACTGATTCTCAATAGAGAAATGAGTATCTACTCTATGAACCATCTAAATTACTATCCTACTCTTCCTCTTAAATGTTAGCTATCTGCTAGGTTTAGATCCTCTCCTATTAAATAGTATAATGAAAAGAAGTGAAAGTCAAGTCTGTCAATGGTACATTAAGAATACTTGAATAATTAAAATTAAGAGGAAAAATTGAGACTACCAATTAAAGCATGACTTGAGAATGATCTGAGATTGAATTACCCATACATTTAGATAATCAATAGTTAACAAAAGCTAACAACAACAACAACAAAAAAACAATTTAGAAAAGTCACACAAGAATAAGCATTAGGGAAAAACACTAGTAGTCAATCATAGAGGGTAGTGTTATAACTGGTAGATTACTAATGAAGGGGGACAAATACCTGCAAGCAAATTGTCCACTTGGGGTCATCTATGTCATCGGTAATTCTAATACAAAATATTTTGGCACATTCATCAATAACACACCATTCCTCGCCATATATAGCTGCCATTGCTTCAATTTCCTCATTCTGAAAGAAGTTGATAAGGAAGAAAAGTCAATAAGTGTACACAGGCTAAAAAGCTGGGTTTCTTTTATTCCTTTATAAGGTATTTACCTTTGACATTACTAATTTGAAGGACCCTGAATGATCACTACCAAACGTTCTTAGCAGCAAGTCACCATGTTCTTCTAGTGGTTGCCAGACAATATTGCAAGGGCTGCAAGCAGCCTGGCTACTACGCAGTACTTCTGACCACTGCTGAGGCAAAACATGTATGTAATCCACTCTCATAGAACAAGAGTCACAAGGAAAAGGATCAACGTTACCTTTTCTGCGCAACATTTTCATTTTTAACAAGTAATCCACACCCCCACTCTAGCCCTATATTCCTATTGGTTACCTCCTTCGTTGTTCTTCATTTTGGATTCGGGCAGAGAGCCGATGGTTG
Organism: Noctilio leporinus; assembly: GCA_004026585.1. Lineage (NCBI taxonomy): Eukaryota > Metazoa > Chordata > Mammalia > Chiroptera > Noctilionidae > Noctilio > Noctilio leporinus. Next base: position 129,321 of record PVIW01003953.1, read on the forward strand.
ATTGGTTTTGGGGGAAAGCAAGATTTCAGAAGCTATTCTTTTGGTTTAGGGTTAAAAAAAGAAAAATAACCCGACTTGAAGATGAAGTGGGGAAGCAACGCATGCATTCAACTTTGTATCCTCCCAATTCAGTGCATCCTCATAGCTCAGTAGGAAAAGCTTTAAGGGCGCCCACATGAGCCACGCACAAAGAAAAGCTCAATACCAAGAGAAAATGAGTCAGTAGACCCTACGGAACACCAAAATTTGTGTTATTATTGCCTGTTTTGCAAAGGCCAAAATCAGGGTTCTTAAGTGGCTTGTCCAAGGTAACCCAACGGCGACAGAGCAGGGGATTCGTGACTTGGTTGCATGCTGATAGTTGATGATGCCATCGTCGGGGCAGGCCTAGCCCGCCAATGAACCGAAGCGGCACGCGTGACAGCGCTTGGCCAAGAATATAAGCGGTGAAAAATGGAACGCGGTGCAGTGAATGCCGCGGCTAGCGGTCCCAGGGATGCGGGCTGCACCGGGGGTGGCCCCGGGCATAGAACCCCTCAACAGAGGAAACCCAGGGCAAAGAGTCGAGGCTGAACCGAGCCCGGAGGTCGGTACCCCGACGGGGCCTCACCTGCTTCTGGTTGCTCCCAGAGTCGCCCTCAGCCATGTGGCCCCCGAAGTGGTAGGACCGCTACCACCTGCCTTGGTCTAGAGCGCGGGGGCGGGGCACTGCGGCAAAAAGCCGAGGGCGGGCTGTTGCATAGCCCTACCCGGAACCGGAAGTGTGACTAGGGCCAAGAAACAGGAAGCGCCACTAGAGCCACGTTGCGCAACCCACATCTGCTTCCGGGTTGCAGGCTAGGTGGGGAAAGGGGTTTCCGGTGGTTGGGGCTCTTGGTTTTGGTCTGTCCACAGCTATACGCCGACCCTTTGTAGGTCCCTTGAGAAAGCCGTCTTTCCGAGGGGCGGCTAGAGACTTGGGCTCCTACTCCTGGAAACTTGATGAATTGGGGGGCTTCTGCTCGCCCCCTATGGCCGCGGCAACATGGAACCTCGCCCAGTGAATCTGCGCAGTCCGGTTTACTGCCGGTTCCCAGGAAGGGACTCAACCGCAGTCTACAGCAACAGACACGTCTTGGCGCTTAAAGGCAGGGTTTTTCAGATATTTTTGTCAGGTTTGAATGAGGATAGGTTTGTTTGACCAAAACAGGACAGCAAGAGAGGATAGGCAGCAATTTTGAAAAAGGGTCCAAAGAAACGCAACGTTTGTACAAGACCCTAGTTATTTATACCAATCAACATAGGGGGTCATTGTTTTATTATCCAAAAAATTTGAATCATTTTGTGTCATTTCTCCCCCGCTCCCAATACATGCATTGCAATACAATACATTCATTGTGAATTACATCAGTTACCTTATTGGAGAACACCCTAATCAAGCCACTTAACCTCTTACTGGAAAGATATGCCATCTCTTGTCTCACTTTCTTTGTGTGCACAAACATCTCAAAATACCGTATTTTCCCCCTCTCCTGATTCCTTGATCATGGACCTGTTTTTGATTTCTTCTTTAAAATACTCTCTTGAGTCAAGGGTGCACTAAGTACCTGTAAAGAATTCTGCCTGCATTACACTGAGGGAATCCTATATAAGCCTTCAAAGGTGAGTACAAGCAGATCTTCCTGGGTGGTATGGACAAGAGAACCCAGTTTTGGTGATACTTTGCAAGAAATCTGGCATTAGGTGGTGCCACTGGGGCCACCTCTTTGTGTCCTGTGTATCCTCTTGATTTTGCCCCTACATGTCTAACAGCTGACATGGGCAGAGCTGGAGCTGAAAGGGAATTCAAAGCCCTCAGTGACTGCCTGGTTAAAATCTACAAATTTGATGGGATGAAGGGCCTATACTAAGGCTTTAATGTGTCTGTGCAGGGTTTTATCATCTGTGAAGCTGCCTATTTCAGTATCTATGACACTGCAAAAGGAATGCTTCCAGATCCCAAGAAGACTCACATTTTCATTAGCTGGATGATTGCACAGTCTGTCACAACAGTGGCTGGTTGACTTTCTATCCATTTGACATTGTTCGTGGCCGAAAGATGCAGTCAGGGTGCAAAGGAACTGATATCATGTACACAGGCACACTGACTGCTGGAGGAAGATTGCTGGTGATGAAGGAGGCAAAGCCTTTTACAAGGGTGCATGGTCCAATGTTCTCAGAGTCATGGGTGGTGCTTTTGTGCTTGTCTGTATGATGAAATCAAGAAATACACATAAATTACTTCATAGTGCCCCCTGCATGAACAGGCATGTTGTATTATGTAACATATCTTGAGCATTCTTGACAGACTATTGTTGGTTGTCTATTTATCAATGGCAACTATTTACTGGTTGAAATGGGAAGCAATAATATTCATCTGACCAGTTTTCTCTTAAAGCCATTTCCATGGTGGTGGTGGGACTCAATTATATTTTTCATCTCAGACACTCCTTATAAACAAACTTGAAGAAATAAAAAAAAAAAAATCAAGTCTGAAAAAAGTCCATCCAAATTTCATTGGGTTTCTTATCCCAGAGAATATTTGAGTTACAAAAGAACAGATAGAGGTTAGCTAATTGAAGAAGCAGAAGGGAAGTTGTTCCAGGTGTAAAGAAAAATATTGGCAGAAAAAATGTGACTAACTTAAGGAACTTTATGCAATTCATTGCCTCTGATATCATAGCTGTCAATTTCCTTTTGTCACATGGCATAACCCCTTTATGATTATCTCTATAAATCTGCACATGTGTATTCATTTTGGCTCTGACAGAGGATTTGGAGGGCCTTAGCCCTCTGTGATGTCAATCACATCCCCTCCCTTCCCAACCAAGTTTCCAATCATGGTATTTACCCTTTAAGTGAGGAATTTGCCTGGAAGTGGTGAGGGGTTTGACTACAGTGCATCTCCAGGTTACCAGAAACCTTCCTCAGTTATCACCCTACTACTCTCTCTCCCTCTCATCAATAAATGAAAAAGAAACACTGTAAACAATTCAATTGTTAAACAGCTTCCTTTCCTTCACTCTGGCCTCACCTGTCACTAATTTCTTTATATGTTGTACAGCTTCTGTTGCACAACATAGTGGTTTTCACACTTTAAAAAGCCCATGAACCCTCATTCAATAAAAGCTTATGTAAAACAGATTAAGCTGCTCTGGATGGAATAATGGTGATGGGTCTGAAGTCCCAACCATGCAGCAATCCTCCCTCCCAATAGTCTCTCAAAGAATTAAAACCCATTTTTCTACATAGTTGCAAGATGGGAAGAAATGAAAGTGAAGTTTTTGTGTAGGTTTTTAAAAAATTACCTAGTTATTCTTTAGCCTACTAGTGAACTATGAATTGTAAAGGCCTTAATCCTGCACAATAAACTTATTTGTATTCTATGCATAACATTTTATTTATTAACCTACTGTCCTATCATCAAATGCTTAGACTAGAACACATGTTAAAGTACATAAAACTGTAATAGGAAAAAAAAAGTTTAAACCCAAATTTGAAAACTACCCCTTGAAATATAACAAAAAAACAAACAATGTACTACAGCAAAACTCAACCTTCCAACCAAAGCACAATATACCCAGTTTATCACACAGAGAACCTCTTTACTTACCACAAATAAAGCAGACTTTAAGATTGAATTTATTAAGCAATTCTTGAATTGAGCAGCATTCCATCTAACAACTAGAATGGTGCTCCAAGGCATTGTACAAAGTGAAAAGTTTTTATAGGTAGAAAGATGGTGCAACTAAGTAGTTAAAAAAGTAGATTAACCCTGGCTGGTGGCACAGTGGTTAAGGTGCCAGCCTGCAAACCCGAAGGTCGCTGGTTTGATTCCCAACCAGGCTACATAACCAGGTTGTAAGCCAGATTGTCCAGCTAGGTCAGTAGCTGCAGGCAGGTAAAAGGCAACCATACACTGATGTTCTCTCCATCTCTGCCTCTCTCCCTTCTTTCCCTAAAAATAAATAAAATCTTTAACAAAGAAAAGTAGATTATTTCAGGCAGGAACATTGGAGGAAAGCAAGGGGGGTCTTATCAGGTCAATTTTCTCACTACTGTTGATCAGGAAATTTCAAATTGTTTGGTTTAAAATTCCTTTTAGGAGAACTTTTGAGAGAGGCCGAAGCAGCAATTATGTTAGTTATTAACTTTGGTGCCATGGCTTAGCAAAAGTGACTCCATTTTGGACCCATTAGTATTTTTTAACAATAGCAACCAAGTCTCTCTTTCCTTTTGCAAATTGCACTCATGATTTTCTATTAATTCCTATTTCCTTAACTAGAGCCTCTAAATCTTCTGAGCTCAGATTTAAACAGAAATGACTCTGCCAAAGGGAACTGAACAAAACTCTCCCTTTTGCTGAGTGCTTAAGCATGTGGCCAATACAGAGAACTTGGAGAAAGACCCAAAACTCAGATATGCACCAGCACTTGGGAAAGAGAAGCAGAGAATTACTAAAGTAATAAGTGTAGCAAGCAATCTTCATTTTGCAAGATATATTGGAAGAAAGTAAAACTGTAGATAATTTACTTGGAAAAGACCATACTTAATATGAACTTTGAGCAGTTGCCTACACAGAGGCTGAAAATGGTATGCAAACAGTAACACAGACTTGGAAACATGAGGTGTCTCTAAGCCAAACTTTGCTGATTTCCACATTCATTTTACCCAGGTAGTTCTTGGATATCTCCCTCAAAACTGAACTCATTACATTTCACCCTAAACCAGTTTAATCCTCCCATCTTTCTCTTTCCAGTATTTGGCAACCTCTGAATTCCTGCATCAATAATTGCCCAAGCTTGAAACCTAGGAGAAGCACCCCTTTTTTTCACTTCCTCCATATCCATACAGCAAGTTCTGATGATTCTGATTCCTTAAGGCCATGAAGGAAATACCCAAACCTGTGGAGAATTTTTATGAGTTTATTTAAGCCAAACATACAAAACTGCTAGGAACCAAGATCTCAAATGCATCAGAGAATGTCAGTTTTGCAGTTTCTTTTATATATTTGGAATTATGGAAGGATGTTCTCCTTTGAGGGTGGTTACGTGCTCCCTTTGAGGAGACAGGAAGAGAGGATTATTTCTGGCATTTCAAAGGTGTGTTAGCCTAGCTGCACAAAAAACAATAGACAGCATTTTACTAAAAAAGTTCATGACCTGCCAGTTAGGAATGTATGATCAGATCACTGTACTATCCCATTTCTCCCCACTGCTCCTCCCTGCCTCACCCTCCCACTTCCCCTCCCACAGTCAACCCCACATGTTGTCCCTGTCCATGGTCATTTATACTAGTTCCTTGACTAAATTCTTCCTCTTCTTTGCCTCTTTCTCCCTCCTCCTTCTCCCCTCCTCACACTGAAAGTCTGTTCCTTGTTTCCATGCCTCTGGTTCTATTTTGCTTGTTTGTTTCATTCATTAGTCTCCTGAATTGGGTGAGATCATATGGTATTTATCTTTCACTGACTGGCTTATTTCACTAAGCATAATACTCTCCAGTTACATCCATGTTGTTGCAAATGTCCTTCTCTCTTTCTTTCTTTCTGCTGTGTAGTATTCCATTGGGTAAATGTACTAAAGGTTTTTAGTCCATTCATCTATTGATGAGCACTTAGGCTGTTTCCAGCACGTGGCTATTGTAAATAACACTGCTATGAACATAGGGGTGCATGAGTTCTGAATTCATGTTTCCAGGTTCTTTAGATATAATCCTAGCAGTGGAATCACTGGGTCAAAAGGCAGTTTCATTTTTAGCTTTTTGAGGAAATTCCATACTGTTTTCCATAGTGGCTGCACCAGTCTGCATTCCCACCAACAGTGCACCAGAGTTCCCTTTCTCCACATTCTTGCCTGCACTTGTTGTTTGTTGATTTGTTAACGATAGCCATTCTGACAGGTGTGAGATGGTATCTCATTGTGGTTTTCACATCACATCGCAGAGAGGTTGCATCTCTCTGATGGCTAGTGATGTTGAGCATTCTTTCATATGCTTATGGGCCCTTTGTATGTCCTTCTCAGACAAGTGTCTGTTAAGGTCCTTTGCCCATTTTTTAATTGGATTGTCTGTCTCCCTGGTGTTAAGTCGTGTAAGTTTATATATTTTGAAGAGCAAATCCTTGTCTGAGGTTTCATTGGCAAATACGTTTTCCGTTACAGTTGGTTCCCCTTTAATTTTACTGATGTTGCCTGTAGCTGAGCAGAAACTTTCCAGTTTGATATAGTCCATTTTGTTTATTTATTTATTTGTTCCTTTATTTCCCTTGCTCTTGGAGAAGTACCCATGAAAATATTGCTGCATGGGATAGCTGAAGTTTTACTGCCTATGTTTTCCTCCAGGACTTTTATGGAGGCACAGCTTATATTTAAGTCCTTTACCCATCTTGAGTTGTTTCTGGTGTATGGTGTAAGTTGGTGGTCCAGCTTTATTTATTTATTTATTTTTGCATGTCCCTGTCCAGTTGTCCCAACACCACTTGTCAAAGAAGTTATTTTTACTCCATTTTATGCTCCTTCCCCCTTTGTCAAACATTAATTGACCAAAGTTCTGGGTTTATTTCTCGGCTCTCTATTCTGTTCCATTGATCTATATGCCTATTCTTATGCCTGTATCAGACTGTTTTGATTACAGTGGTCTTGTAGTATAGTTTGATATCCAGAACTGTGATTCCTCCCACTTTATTTTATTTTTTCTCAAGATTGCTGTGGCTCTTCATGGTTGTTTTTGGCTCCATATAAATGTTTGAAGTATTTTTTCTAGATCTGTGAAATATGTCATTGGTATTTTAATAGGGATTACTTTGAATCTATGAATTGCTTTGGGTAGAATGGGCATTTTTTTCTTTTTTTAAAAATTTTATTTATTATTTTTAGAGAAGGGGTAAAGGATAGAGGCAGAGAGGGGGAGAGAGAGAGAGAGAGACACACATCAACATATGGTTGCCTTTCACCTGCCTCCAGCTATGGCCCTGGCTGGAGACCTGGCTTGCAACCTGGTTATATGCCCTGGCTTGGAAATGAACCAGCGACCTTTGAGTCCCCAGGCTGGCACCTTATTTACTGTGCCACCAGTCAGGGCTGGACATTTTAATGATGTTAATTCTTCCCATCCATGAACATGGTATATGCTTCCATTTATTTGCATCTTCCTTAACTTCTTTCTTCGGTGTGCTGTAGTTTTCTGAGTATAGATCTTTTACCTCCTTGGTTAAGTTTATTCCTAAGTACTTTATTTTTCTTGTTGTTATAATAAATGGGATTTGTTTTCTAGCTTCTATCTCTGATGTTTCATTGTTCATATACAAAAATGCCTTTGATTTCTGAATATTGACTCTATATCCAGCTATTTTATTAAATTTGCTTATTAGGTCAAATAGTTTTTTTGGTGGAGTCTATATGGTTTGCTATGTGTACTATCACATCATCTGAAAATAATGACAGTTTTACTTCCTCCTTTCCAATTTGGATACATTTAATTCCTTTTTCTTGACTGATCACTGTGGCTAGAACTTCCAAAACTATCTTGAATAGAAGTGAAGAGAGTGAACAGCCTTGTCTTGTTCCTGATCTTAGGAGGAAAGCTTTTAATTTTCATTCATTGAGTATGTTAGCTGCAAGTTTCTCATATATGGCCTTTCGTTATGTTGAGGTATGCTCGCTCTACTCTTACTTTGCTGAGTGTTTTTATCATCAATGGATGTTGTACTTTATCAAATGCTTTTTCAGCATCTATCGATATGATCATATAGTTTTTGTTTTTCATTTTGTTTATGTGGTGTATTATGTTTATTGATTAGGGAATGTTGTACCATCCTTGCATCCCTGGGATGAAACCCACTTTACCATGGTGTATGATTTTTAATGTGTTGCTGGATCTGGTTGGCCAAGATTTTTTTGCGAATTTTAAAATCTATGTTCATCAAGAATTGGCCAGTAGTTTTCATTTTTTTGTTGTGTCTTGACCTGGCTTTGGGATTAGAATAATACTGACCTCATAGAAAGAGTTTGGGAGTCTTCTCCTTGGAATTTCTGGAATAGGTTGAGAAGGATAGGAGTTAGTTCTTCCCTATATGTTTGGTAAAATTTACCTGTGTAGCCATCAAGTCTGGGGGTCTTGTGTGTTGGAAATGTTTTGATTACTGCTTCAATTTCACTAGTTGTTATTGGCCTAGTCAGGTTTCTGGCCTAGTCAGTTTTGGTAGATTACACATTTCCAGAAATTTGTCCATTCCACCCATGTTGTCAAATTTCTTGTCATACAGTTGTTTGCAGAAGTTCCTTACAATCCTTTGTATTTCTGTGCTATTGGTTGTGATTTCTCCTCTGTCATTACTGATTTTGTTTATTTGGGTCCTATTTCTTTTTCTCTTGATGAGTTTGGTTAAAGGCTTGTTGATTTTGTTTATCTTTTCAAAGAACCAGCTCCTGGATTGACTAAAAGATCATTTGAATCTTTTAGTCTCTATGTCATTTAATTCTGCTCTGATCTCAATAATTTCCTTCCTTCTACTTGCTTGGGGCTTTGTTTGTTGTTGCTCCTCTAATTCTTGTAGCTTTATGGTTAGATTGCTTGTATGAGCTTCTTCTAAGTTTTTTAGGTAGGCCTGTATTGCTATGAACTTCCCTCTCAGGACTGCCTTCACTGTGTCCCATAGATTTTGGGCTGTTGTGCATTCATTTTCATTTGTTGCCAGAAACATTTTTGATTTCTTCTTTGATCTCACTGTTAGCCCATTTATTAGTTAACAGCATGTTACTCAGTGTCCATGAATTAGAATGTTTGGGTTTTTTTCCCTTGAGATTGGTTTCTAGTTTCAAGCCATTGTGATCTGAGAAGATGCTTGATATGATTTCAATTTTATTGAATTTGTGGAGGCTTGTCTTGTGGCCTACCATGTGGTCTATCTTTGAGAATGTTCCATATGCCTTTGAAAAGAATGTATATTTTGCTTCTTTGGGGTGAAAATTTCTGTATATATCAGGTAAGTCCATTTTATCTAGAGTGTTGTTCAATGCCACAATATCCTTGGTGTTTTGTTTATTTTTTTTGCTTGGATGATATGTCCATTGTTGATAATGGGATATTAAAATCCCCTACTATTAGTGTGTTGCTGTTTATATCCTTCTTGAAGTCCTCCAAGATTGTCTTTATATATTTGGGAGCTCCTATGTTGGGTGTATGTATGTTTACCAGAGTTGTATCTTCTTGATGGATTGTCCCCTTAAGTGTCATGAAATGTTCTTCTTTGTCTCTTATGTCCTTCATTGTAAAATCTATTTTGTCTGATAGAAGTATTGTTACCCCAGCCTTTTTTTATGTCCATTTGCTTGAAATATGTTTTTCTATCCCTTTACTTTCAGCCTGTGTCAATCTTTTTTTCTGAGGTGGGTCTATGGTAGACAGCATATATGTGGGTCTGTTTTCTTATCCATTCAGCTACCCTATGTGCTTTGATTAGTGCACTTAATACATTTACATTTAAGGTTGTTATTGACAAGTACTTATTCATTGACATTTTTTCCCCTTTGTACCTATATTCCTCTCTATCTCTATCTCTCTGTTTCTTTATCTTTTTAAAGCAGACCCTTTACCATCTCTTGCATTGCTGGTTTGGTGAAGATGTATTCTTTTAGCCTTCTTTTGTCTGGGAAACTCCTTATTCCACCTTTCATTTTGAATGAGAGCCTTGCTGGATAGAGTATTCTTGGTTGCAGGTCTTTGTTTTTCATTACTTGGAATAATTTTTGCCATTCCTTTCTGGTTTGTAATGTTTTTGTAGAGAAATCAGTTGATAATTTCATCAGAACCTCTTTATATATTATTATGTGTTTCTCTCTTGATGCTTTTAGGATTCTCTTCTTGTCTTTGAAATTTGCCACTTTAATTATAATGTGTTCCGGAATGGGCCTACTTGGGTTCATATTCATTGGGACCCACTGAGCTTCCTGAACTTGAGTGATGTTTTTGCTCATCAAGTTAGGGAATTTTTCTGTCTTTACATTTTCAAACGGGTTTTCTATCCCTTGCTTCTCTTCTCCTTCTGGTGTCCCTATGATACAGGTATTATGTTTCATGTTGTCTTGCAGCTCTCTTAAAACCTCTTCATTCTTTTTCAGTCCTTTTTCATTTTCAAATCACTATCTGGGATTTTTTTCCTATGTTTTCCTTCAGCTTGCTGATCTGATCTTCTGCCTTCTCTAGCCTGCTTTTGATTCCTTCTACTGTTCTTCAATTCAGAAATTGTATTCTTTATTTCCTCCTGGCTCTCATTGATAGTTTCTGTGTCTTCTTTAATGCTGATGTAGCTCTCAGTAAGTTTTTTATAACTTCTCTTGAGTTCTTTGTAGTTTCCCTGGAGTTGTTTGTGGTTATCTTTGAGCTTGGGAGCTCATTGAGCTTCTCTATTATCATTATTTTTAATTCCATGTCTGATAGTTTGCTTACCTCTATTTCATTTAGCAGTCTTTCTGGGGATTCCTTCTTTCCTTTGGGTGATGGACTGTTTATTTTCCTCCCCATGTTAGGTGACTCTTCTTGTTTGTTTTTGCTTTTTAGATGGGGCTTTTTTGAATTCTTATCTTTGTGATATGACCTTCTGTCATGTAGAGGTGCACTTTTTTTACTTCCTGGATCCACCTCTAGTGATATCAGATCATTCCATGGTCTGGGCCTAGTCAGACTGTTGGAGCCAACCAGTGATCCACTGTCTTTGTGCCCTTCGGTTTTTAATCCAATTAATCTGTGCTCAGCTGTCAGTTGTAGGCTGGGACAGATTCATTCCATTGTAATCCAATCTATGATCAGTGGTCAGGTTTAGGCAGCACTGGGCAGGACTGATTAATTCAGTTGTAATCCAATAAATCTGTGATCAGCTGCCAGGCTCTGGCACCACTGAGTGGGGCAGGTTGATTCCTGTTAGTGGGGCTATGACAGCCCCTCAAATGACACTGCTTAGTACTGGTAGTCTGGCTGCAGTATGGGGATGTTTCAGGACTCAGACCAGTTGGCTGCTCCCTCATCTCTCTCCTCAAAGCCACTGCTCCAAATACTCCCTAAGCATCTCTAGTCCACTCTACCCTTCCTCTGCTTGAGCTGGTCACATTGAGATGAAGTGGCCTCTTCTGTTCTGTATGTGGTTATAAGCTTTTCTCCAACCCTGGCTGGTGGCACAGTGGATAAGGTGCCAGCCTGTGAACCCAAAGGTCACAGGTGCCCTGGCTGGTTCGATTCCCAGCCAGGGCACATAACAAGGTTGCAAGTCAGGTCTCCAGCCAGGTCCGTAGCTGGAGGCAGGTGAAAGGCAACCATACATTGATGTCTCTCTCCCTCTCTTGTCTCTCTTCCTTCCCCTCTCTCTAAAAATAATAAATAAAATCTTTAAAAAAAAAAAAAAAAAAAAGGCTTTTCTCCAGTCTATGTTCTATTAGTTATTCTGGATGATTTCTCCCCAATTAAGTTGTAATTCCAGGTTGGTCCTGGGAGGTGATTGATGTAGCTTCACTTACTCCTCTGCCATCTTGGTCTCTCTCTAGATTTATTTTAATGCTCCTTTTTTCATCTACCCTTAATATGCTAATATGCCTATATTCCTCATATCTTCTGTCCTAATTTTTTTTTATTCCATCTGGGCCCTCTCAGGCTATCTTCCTGTTGGGGAGGGAAATTTTCCCTTCTACCCTCTAGGTTCTTATGGTTGGTCTAAGAATTAAATTGATGAGACATTAATAGGAAAAAATAAAATTTAGTTTCATACATATGAGAACAACATAAGAGTATATGGCCCACAGGCAGTCATCTTAAGCTAAGAGGAAAGGAGCAGTGGTCTGGGACATCAAAGAGAAGGAAGGCAATCCACATGGAGATGGAAAACAAATGTTTGGTAAACAGATGTTTGCCATGAACTGCAGAAACAATGGGGACACTGAGAAAACTTTGATCTCCAAGCCCTGACCATACCTAGCCAACATTCTTTGTAGATGTACCTGGCGATAGTGTTCTTCCAGGACCAGGCCCTTTATCTAAATTATTTTAGGCAGTTAAGGGAGAGGTGAAAGCTTTTCCTGCCAGTTTATTTCTTAGAAATGATCAGCCTGAAATAATTCTGATGCTAAAGACACATCATTAGAGGTGGCAAAATCCTGCTTCCTACATTCCTCACCTCTACAAAGTAATCATTCTAAATGTGTAAGTCTGTTTGTGCCATTTCTTCCTTGAATTCCTTACTTACTCCCCAATATGAAAATACAGTAATACTCAAGGGATTTTTCCTGGCCACTTCTCTAGTTTAATCTCCCACTGTTTCAATCAGACTAGCCCAATTTATTTTACTTAAGCATTCTTTTTGTGAAAGAATTCCATGGCTTTAGGGGAAAAAAAAGTATGAACACTATTAGGCCCTGCCTGAGTAGCTCAGTTGTTTAGAACATCTTCCCAATACACCCAGGTTTCAGGTTTGATCTCTGGTCAGGGCACACACATATAAGAAGTATTACATGAATGCATAAATAAGTGGAACAAATCTATGTCTGTCTGTTTTCTATCTTTATATCTCTCCCTCCCTCTCATCAATAAGTCAAAATAAATAGATAAAAAATTATTTTACAATAGAAAACTAAGTTACACAATAGACACTGAGACTTCTGGCCAAGATGTTAGACATGCTTCACCTCCCTCCACAAGCATGAAAAGGATTACATCTACCTTAAAACTAAAAACAACCATAACTACCAGAAAATCAAACTGTATGGAAGTCCAACAAACAAAGATATAAAGGAATAATACTCATCAAGACAGGTAGGAGGGGCAGAGTTGGGGTGGATAGCACACAGTGTGGTGACAGCAGCAGCGGCTGTGGCCAGCCAGTGGAAAGAGTAGTCAGTCACACATTACAAAAGCCAGGAGGGATACGTGGAGAGTGATCCCAGACCCATGAAGCTCATGGTTCCAGTGCCAGGGATAATAAAGCCTCATTGCTTCTGACTGTGAAAATCAATGGGGGTTGGGGTGGAAGAAGAAACTGCTGGTTTCTCTGCAGAATCCGTTTGTCTAGAGGTCCCGTAGTCCTAGAGCATCTGCGAACTCACCCACTCTGGGAACCACAAGCAGGGCAACAGCTAGAGGGGTACTAGTATCATATGAGAAGCTGGTGAAATGCCTATAAAAGGGGTGTGTGCTGAGCAAGCAGTGTTGTTCCCTCTCTGAATACTCCCCCACATACAGCACTGAGGTGAAACCAGTTGCCCCACAGTGACAAGTTCTTAAGGCTCTGCCCCAAAGTGTCCTACCTAAAATACAGAGGCAAACACAGGAGGCTGTCAGGTTGAGAAAATTGATAAGTATAGCCCAAAGAGAGAACAGATCAAGGTTTCAGTGGGAGAACTAAGTGATGAGGAGATAGCTAACCTAACATATGCACAATTCAAAATGCTGGTGATAATGATGCTCATAGACTAGACAGATATGATTGAGTCTGGCAAATGCATAAGGGAAGAAGTGAAGGCTATGTTAAGTGAAATTAAGAAAAATCCACATGAAACCAATGGTAATAGGAAGGAAGCCGATGTTCAAATCAATGATTCAAAAAAAAATAGAGTCAACCAGTACAAAATGAAGAAACAAGAATTGAATAAACAAAGGCTTAGGAACCTCTGGGACAACTTTAAACATACAAACATTAGAATCATAGGGGTGTCAGAAGGAGATGAGGAAGAGCAAGAAATTGAAAACATATGTGAAAAAGATAATGAAGGAAAACTTCCCTAATTTGGTGAAGGAAATGGACATTCTGCATTCATTCAGGGTCACAGCATTAGTTTGATGATTTTCAGAGTCCCTTTGAGCTTCTTTCCCATTTCTGTCTCAGGTATTTGCATCAATAAGTTTCTTGTACATGTAACCTCATTTTGTCATGCTTTTTGAAACCCACACCATCACAAGCTGCTTTAGGATACAGGTGAATTCTGCCTATACAGTGTAGACTTATAGTAATAATATCAGTTTCTGAAATATTTTTCTTAGGAAAATGCCCTTAAAATACTTAAGAAACAAAACCCAAACAAATCATCTAAGCACACTATTAATAATGAGTCTATCCCCTGTTCTCTGTGTTTACCTTATACACCCAGCTATTAAATGCCAACGGATGCTGAGGCTATCTATTCTCTTTGTGCCATTTACTGTGTTCTACCACATAACTTGACTAATTATGGGTAAGAAAATTGTAGAGGTACAAAGGAAGATTAAAATTTCAGATATTAAACTCTAAGTTTTATGAGGTAGCTCTGTCAAAGGTATAGTCCAGGAAATAGAGTCAAGATTAACAAGCACTTGAAGAAAGGAGGAAATCCTTGAATATAATGTCACCATAAATAACATTCAGCCTAGGAAGATGAGCTAGAAATTGTATAGACAATAGTCTGAAAAAAGTGATGGCGCCAGGCATTGCCTGACTTGAGAAGATTTGAAGGGGATGGAAAGGTGATGTCTAACACATAATGCCAGAGCCCACCCACCTACAGTGGAACTGTGCAGTAAAGACCCCTGTTACAGCACCCATCCAGGCAGAACTAGGAACTGCCTAGTTCCTAACCTAACAAGATGTGCAGCCATGTCAATGACCTCTGGGGCAGTGTTTGATTTTCCAATAACAGTGTCCAAATGTGTATTCCATGGAAATTAATCCCTCTGAGTATAAAGTGGTCAAGGGGAGAAGGCGGTTAATCTACTTTATCATCTCTGTGTTAAACACACTTCATCTCATCATTTTATATTAAAATTTTAGAGCCCTTAATATTCTAGCGTGCACTATAAATCTCCAAGAGAAGACAAAAGTATGTAGCTTTTCACAAAGTATTTTACCAAGGAATTTATTGCCTTTCCTCCTACTTCCTAAGATCTTAAAACTTGGCCCTGGCTGGTGGGTTAGTGGAAGTCACCGGCCTGTGAACCCAAAGGTTGTTGATTTGATTCCCAGTCAGGACACATAATCAGGTTGCAAGCTAGGTCTCCAGCCAGGTCCATAGCTGGTGAAAGACAACCATATATTGAATAAAATAAAATAAAATAAAATCTTGGAACAGTATAATTGCTAGAACACTTTCTGATAAATATTATGCCATTTAGTATTAATATTCTGCATGTTCTCCTGATGGTAGCAATTCAAGGTCACTATTATATCTATTTCTGGTCTAATGTTAAGAAGGACCAAGGTCCCCACTTGCCAAAAATATCAACTTTGATTTTTTTTGATTTTCAAAAAGTCTCTTTTTAACATACTTCTAAAAGGATAGTTACCAGTTTTATTGTTAAAACCTTAAAAATCACTGAGTTCTAGCCAACAGAGAACAGGCTCTTGGATGAGAATGGAAGAAGCATAAGCCTTTCTCAGCAATGCACATACTTACACTGTCTTAGAGCAAGTATCTTCCATATTCTACCTCCTTACCTCTTTACATGCACCTCAAGTTTGTTTTTCTCTAAAAGCCTTTGATTAAAAATAGATACTAGAATAGGATTAGCTCTCCCTTTACCCCCACATCAGAAATTAAAGTAGCTGATGTATGTGAAATCAAAAAAGTGTTGCACAAAACATACAAGTTATTTTTTTTCTGATGGAAATATTCTCGTGATTGTCAAATCGCTATTTTCTCATTTTTCAGTTCTCAGCACAATGATAGCTCTTCATCAAAGACTTCTCTGACCACACTAACCAAAGAAGTTGCCCCACTCCCTCTTGTTGATGCCCATTAATCAAAGACCACAAGGAACACACTGTAATCCAACAACACTGAGCTTATCCATGCTCCCAACAGCAAATGAAACTGCACACCTTGGTAATACATGGGACATCTCTAAGAAAGTCTTACAAAGGTCCTTTTAAGGACCTGTGCTTCTGTTCAAGGAAATGAGGTTTACTTTGGATTGAGGACTGTCAAAAGATGGGAGTAATTCTGTGATTGGGCATAAATGAATTTTTTCTGGGAGGTAAGGGGAGTAAAGTGGGGCTATAGCTTCGATTGGTAAAGAAGCAGCATTCACTTGTGTTAGTTAGGAGAGGGGGCTGTTTGGCCATTTTAGTGATTTGCACAGGGGTTTTGTCTGTGATTAGACATGATTACAGACTAGCCTTTTTTTATCCCCTCATCACGGTCCTAGAGTGACCTTATCTCATGTTGGTGTGCCATGAAATTATGTTTGACAGGAGAACACTGCAGTGTAGCTGTGAGAGCCAGGCTAGTTCCCAGCAAGCAAGCAGAGCACATTTTTTCTTTTCCACTTCACCCTATTATCCTGATTAATTTTCATCACAGTATGAAACAGTATCCAACAATTATCTTCCTTCTGTATGTTTAATGTTTGTGTGTAATCTGTACACACACGCACACACATGCATACACACATACACACACACTTCCCTGAGGACATATTTATCTTTTGTTCATCACTGTGTTTCCAGCATCAAAGCAGCCCCAGCACATGGTAGATACTCAATAAAAATTAGGTGAATGGATGTATCAATAACATGCTTGGGGGAGGGGCTCATGTGGAGGTGAGAGAGAGGTTCATGAAAAGAAATGAGGAAGAGCCTAGGCGTAAGCCTACTAGTGTAGCCACTTCAAATCATCTCTGGGGCTGCCAAGCCATCCCATGATAGGATATTTGATCTGGGAAGCTAGGGAACTACTAACCTCAGAATGAGGGCCTTTTAAATTCTAACTAAAGAGTTCTGTGAGACTGTGAGATGTGAAAATCTGATGTTCTCTGGTCAGAGCAGTGCAGAAGATATTCTTGTTTTTGCCAATTTGGATTGTTTCTACCTTCAGGAAATAGAACATGAAAAAAACAAAGCCTTTCAACCATTTTTATACAATGTCCATTATTAAGTGTCTTCTCAGAGTTTTTGTTTTAATGTCAAGCCTAAGATTTCCCTAAATATGAAAGAATGTCAATGAATGTAGTTCTTTTCCTCTCATTATATTTGGAAATTATTCTGAAGCTTTGAAAGAAAGTGTTCCAGGTAAGAATGCTTTCAACTTCACTTAAAGACTGTTAGTGACCATTTTAACTACTGTTTTTGAAATATTTATTGAGCCATTCTCCGAAAGCTAGCAAAACTTTCTACCTAGGAGGTAATAATTATGAGTTATGTTTATATTTACTATTTCTGTATTTTACTACAACTGTTTGCTTTTAATGCCTTTTGATACTTTTCTCACAAAGCTACTAAACAGTTACTAGTCTGGTTGAATCCAATAAATATCTATCAAATCCCTACTTTGTGTTATGTACAAGGCACTATGCAATTCATTTTGAGGAAGGCTAAAAAGTATAAAGAAAAAGCCATAACTGTGCCTTTTTCAATGAGACCTATTTTCAATTGTGGAACACACTGACTTATCCTAACTAATTTGGGCTGAAGTGATTCAAAATGGTTAGTTAGCCTTACTTCCTCAAGTATTATTTAATAACATCACCTTGTGAGGTTGATGTGGTATACATTTAAGCTGCAATAAATATATAGTTTCGTCATGTACTTTGGAAGAGCTCCAGAGCCAGGATACTTACATTCAACTATTGACAAATATGTGATTTAATAGCTCTGTGCTCAGTTGTTTGCCTGTAAATATGAATGGCAATAATAGTGTCTATTTTATAGAGAAGGACAAAAAATGGATTGAGAAGGCAAATGGATAGTCCAGAGAAACAATCACTCAGGGGTTTTAAGCCAACAAAAGAACAAAAAGAGATAGGTAGAGTGATAGCCATTTCCAGGCCTATCCATAAAACCTCTGGTACAGTACTCTTATTATTCTATCCTCCTGCAGTCCCTCTGGAAGCTGCACACTGACAGTGGCAATGTTCACAGTGGAAGGAACCTGGAGCTCTGAACGATTAAAGATTTTCCATTCTGACCACAGTGCACTACAGTATGAAGTCAGGAGTCTTCTGGGTTGTTTCTTCAGATGGCAGATAGAGGTAGAGATGGGGGGCAGTGATGAACACTGAGCACTCATGTGCCTCTTTTCAGGTTGCTTCTCTTACATGATCTTCTGAGCATTTCGTTTCTCTATGAGTATCTGTAAGACATTTACAAGTGGATATTTGAGATGTCATCTTAAACTCAACATTTCACAGCCAAGTTAAAAAATATCCCCCAAACTATGTTTCTATATCTACTATGCCCTTTCAACTTATTCATTCATTAAATTGAGCATCTCAGAATATTTAGTGAGACTTGGTCTATGCCATAATTTAAGCATAAAAATAAAAATAAATAGGACATGGTTTCTGATTTTAAAAAGCCCCAAAATTGATAGAGGCAAACATGTAAATACATATAGTCATGCATCACTTAACAGGGATGAGAAATGCACTGTTAGGTCATTTCATCATTGTGTGAACATCATGGAGGTCAGAGATGGTATAGCCTACTATGCATCTAGGATATGTAGTTTACCCCATTGCTCCTAGACTAAAAGTCTCTACAGCAGTGGCGTCAAGCTCATTTTCACTGGGGGCCACATCAGCCTTGAAGTTGCCCTCAAAGGGTCAAATGGAATTTTAGGACTGTATAAATGTAACTACTCCTTAACAGTTAAGCAAGCTGTGTAGAAACAAGGTGCCGGGCTGGATAAAACAAGGTGGAGGGCTCAACTTGGCCCACGGGCCTTGTGTTTGCCACTCATGCTGTATAGCATGTTACCATACAAAACACAGGATTAAATCAAGCACAAAAGAAAAAAAAAAAAATGAGGCAACCTCTGGATGTATGAGGCTATTGCCAGCATAACATAGCATGCTGTTTTCTAGCAAACTTTTTTAATAAGTAGAAAGAGTACACTCTATTTATACAATTAAAGTAGAGTAAATACATAAACCAGTAACAGCGTGGTTTATTATCATTATCAAATACTCTGTGCTATACCTCCATAGGCCTGGTAGTGTGGTAGGTTTGATTACACCAGCATCACTACAAACCCTAGAGTGATGTTTGTACCACAATACTATGATGGCTATGACATCACTAGGTGATAGGAATTCTTCAGCTCAATTATGATTGCATGGGACCACCATCATGTATGATGCCACCCATTGTTAATCAAAACCTTGCTTCCTCATTGGTGGATGATTGGATCAAAAAACTTTGGTACATTTACACAATGGAATTCTATATGGCAGAAAGAAAGAAGGAACTTGTACCCTTTGCAACAACATGGATGGAACTGGAGAGTATTATGCTTAGTGAAATAAGCCAGTCAGTGAAGGACAGGTATCATATGATCTCACCCATTACAGGACAAATAATGAGCAAAACTAACAACAAGCAAAACAGAACCAAGTATATGAATACAAGGAATAGGCCTGCCGTGGTCAGGGGGAAAGGGGTTGGGGGGAGGGGGGAGGTAGAGGCAAAGAAGGGGAGCAGCTTAGACAAGAACCTAGTATAAAGGAACCATGGACATGGACAACAGGTGGGATTGACTTTGGGGGGAATGGGTGGGTGGGGAGGGGGACAGAGGGGAGCAAAAAGGGGATGGATGTAATACAACAACAATAAAGTTAAAA